>OOFB01010357.1:0-15113 GCA_900323305.1 Trachyrincus murrayi | reverse complement strand
GGGGGAAAAAGGGGGGGGGGGGGGGGGGGGGTGCAGCTACAGACCGCTTTGTGTTTCAGTTCAGTGACGTCCGGCTTTTACTCTGGCGCCACCTGCTTAGCAACGGTGGCTAATCCCCTCGTCCACATGTGCTGCGAGGCCACACTGTGGCTGCCGGAGGCGTCAGACTCTTACGTGTGGCGCCCTCTGCTGGTCTGTTTCAGGCACTTTGCGTGTCTCTCCTCCAAGTACATGTGTCCGGGTGTTCCCGCAGTGATGAGCACCCTGCTGGCCAACATCAACGCCTTCTACGCCCACACCACCGCCTCCACCAGCGTCACCGCATCCGACCGCTTCGCCGCCTCCAACTTTGGGGTCGGTGCTGACACACACACACACACACACACACACACACACACACACACACTCTAACCCCTAATCTCCTCTCCTTCACAGAAAGAACGGTTTGTGAAACTCCTGGACCAGCTGCACAACTCTCTGAGAATAGACCTCTCCACGTATCGGGTAAGAACTAGTCGACTGCTGTACATCTAGTTATAGTTAACTAAATAATAAAGTGTTCATAATAAAACAATGTATGAAAACTGTTGTTGTTGTTTGTAGAACCACTTCCCCGCCAGCAGTAAGGAGCGGCTGCAGGACCTGAAGTCCACGGTGGACCTCCTCACCAGCATCACCTTCTTCAGGATGAAGGTGTGCTCCCAGCCAGCCCCTCCGCCTCTTCCTCCTCTCCTCCTCTTCCTCTCCTCCTCCTCACCCTGACACCCGACCATCGCACAGAACACTCTGAGCCCACAGGACTGGGTGATGGATGGACTGTGTTGATGGACAGGACACGTAGAGAAATGTTCATTATCTTTCTTTTGTTGACATGGTAATGTGTAAATATTGAAAATAATTTCTAATTTGTAATTGTATTTAAAATAACTTCCGTATGCAGTTAATACAATAACAATATTATTATTTTAATAATATTTTACTCTCTTATCCATCAGGTGGTAAAATCTTTACACAGTTTATTAACTTTATTAACATTTTATTTATATGTAAATATACTGTATGGCAAAGCATACTGTGATTCCTAAGTAACGTCCACGTTGCTGTGGTCTCCCCCTGCTGGCCAGGTCCAGGAGCTGCAGTCTCCGCCCCGGGCCAGCCAGGTGGTGCGGGACTGTGTGAAGGCCTGCCTGAACTCCACCTATGACTACATCTTCAACAACTGCCAGGAGCTGTACAGCCGGCAGTACCAGCCCCTGGACACGGTGAGTCACCACCACCTCACCCAGAGGACCCAGTCCATTAGAAGATTTACTTCATGGGACATTCTGGACTATTAAAAACTATTCAACTATTCCAGATTATCAGAAACAATCATTCAACATGTACTTAACATAGCTATGAAGAGAGCAGCCAATTTACAGTTTCTTTTATCATGTGTTTAGCATGTAGTTGGCATGTATTTAGCATATCTTTAGCGTGGATTTAGCATGTTGTTACCATGTGTTTAGTGTGTCGTTGGGTTTTAGTTAGCCTGTATCTAGCATGTAGTTAGTGTGTAATTAATGTATATTTAGCATGTAGTTCACGTGTTTTTAAGCATATCGTTAGCGTATAGTTTGTATGTAGTTAGCATGTATTTAAGCATATCGTTAGCATGTAGTTAGCATGTATTTAAGCATATCGTTAGCGTGTAGTTTGCATGTAGTTAGTATGTATTTAGCATGTCTGTGCGGTGCTCCAGACCAGGGAGGAGGTTCCTCCAGAGGAACCGGGTCCCAGCATCAAGAACCTGGACTTCTGGCCCAAACTCATCACCCTCATCGTGTCCATCATCGAGGAAGATCGCAACTCCTACACGCCCGTTCTCAACCAGTCAGTAACTGCTCGCACCGCTGCTTTATCACAGTAGAAACCTAGCCTTAGATGTTAGGGGTTAAGAGTTAGGGTTAGATGTTAGGGGTTAGGGTTAGATGTTGACCTAACCCTAACCCTAATCCCTGGTGGTTCCTAGGTTTCCCCAGGAGCTGAGTGTGGTGAGGGTTAGATGTTAGGGGTTAGGGTTAGGGTTAGATATTAACCTAATCCCTGGTGGTTCCTAGGTTTCCCCAGGAGCTGAGCGTGGGGAAGGTGTCAGCTGAGGTCATGTGGACGCTGTTTGCCCAGGACATGAAGTACGCCATGGAAGGTACGCCTCTTCTTAGTTTTTAGTTAATAGTTTATTAAGTGTGTGTGTGTATAACTGTGTGTGATCCCCAGTCCACCACACGTAGAAGATGTGTCCACACACCTTAAGGACCATCGTGTCTCTCTGCTCCTCTCCCCAGACCACGAGAAGCACCGGCTGTGTAAGAGTGCAGACTACATGAACCTTCACTTCAAGGTGAAGTGGTTGTACATTGAGTACATTAAGGACCTCCCCAGCGCCCAGCAGGGAGACGTCCCCGACTACCCGGCGTAAGACCCCACCCCCACCCACCACGAACCCGCACCCTCGGGTGCTACACCCACCACGTGGCCTGGGATGATTTAAAGAGTTACCCATTTGTTAAAACGTTTTCCCAATCGCCAAGTTACTCAAAAAACCACAACTCGCTCACACAGCCATCTCTGGTGAAACACTGCTTTCTGATTGGTTCACATCAGTTTGGTCGGTTGGTGTTCCGACGCAGCTTTCTGATTGGTCTAAATCAGTTGGTCCGTTTCTGTTCCAAATAGACTGACAGCTTACTGGCATTGAGGAACTAGATGTATAACTAGAAATAAGATTTATACAATAAACGTACCGCGACTAATATAACAACCTTTTTTTAAACTTGTACTTGTCCAGCTTCCTTTATGACTTCATGATTTTGGAGAATTTGTCCAAGAAACGTCCTGAACTGTGTGTTTGTCCTCACCTGTGCAGGTGGTTCCTGCAGTTTGTGCTCCAGTGGCTGGAGGAAAACGAAGACGTGTCCATGGAGTTCATGCACGGAGCGCTGGAGAGAGACAAGAAAGATGGAGTGAGATCATCTCCCTGTTCCCCCCCCCCCCATTGCATTCATCTCCTCCTCCGACAGACGTAGGACAGACAGTCTACAGTCTGTAGTGTCTTTGCTGTACAGTCATTAAGGAAACAATCAGAGAGTCCGTTTTAGGTCTTCTCACACTCATTAATCTTAAAGTCTTCAAAGACCACAAAGAAATGTAAATTCTCGATTATGAACGTTGGCGTCAACTCGCCACTCATAAATACCTCATTCTTTGTGCATTTATTGATTTCTGACATTTATGAAATTGAATATTGTTATTAAATCCGTGAACGCGCCCTGTGGAGCACGTATAACGGCAGGTCGGCGTGGCGCTGATGGCGAAACCATGATGCATTTTCACTGGAGCCCTGGCGTTACACGTTAGATGTTCTGAACCTCCTCGTTCTCCTCGTTCTCCTCCTCCTCCTCCTCAGTTCCAGCAGACGTCTGAGCACGCGCTGTTCTCCTGCTCCGTGGTGGACATCTTCACTCAGCTCAACCAGAGCTTCGAGATCATCAAGAAGCTGGAGTGTCCCGACCCCAGGGTCATGGCCCAGTACAGCCGGCGCTTCTCCAGGGTAACCATTCAGCCATTCAGTCGCTCAGCAGACACCTAGAGGTCACTGAGGAGCAGGTAGGGGTTAGCGGTCATGAAGGAGCAGGTAGGGGTTAGAGGGCATCTTGCTCCAGGATGCCTACAGGTAGACTGGGGACATTGGGGTTTGAACCCAGAACCTTTCAGCTGGGAGTCACGACACCGTAGCCGCTATGGATATTTACCATGTGTTCCGCTTGAATTTGTAATGTGTTTGTTTTTAACCCATGCAGACGATTGCCAAAGTCCTGCTGCAGTACAGTGCCATTCTGACCAAGAACTTCCCCGCCTACATCGACAAGGAGAAGATAGTAAGTTGTTAATACGTGTTTACATGGAAGTAGACTGGCTGTTCCTCTTCTCACTCGTTCAGGACCATGAGGTTGTCTGAGGGCCTAATGACGATGTTGTGGTGTGTGCAGCCCTGCGTCCTGCTGAACAACGTCCAGCAGCTCAGGATCCTGCTGGAGAGGATGTTTGAGTCCATGGGAGCAAAACAGGTGTGTACAAACGACCAGTACTACCAGTACTACCAGTACCAAGTACCAGGTGAACCCCGCTTAGATCTCAGATACATTCCGTCATTTAACGGATGCTTTTATCTAACTTAAATAGAAACGTAGGAACTGTTTCACCATCAAGCTACCACACGTGAAAATATGGTTGAAAGTGAAAGTGTGAGTGTCAGCTCGTTTCCAATGTGAAATGTTTGTAAAGATGTTGTCGATGTGTTTCCCAATGGCAGAATGCTACAGCGGAAGCACTGGTACGTACCTGACTGCTTAGAGCCCTGTGTGTTGGGAGACAGTATTCTCCCAGTTTTCATTAGGTCCTTCAGTAGACCAATGATGGTGTCATGCTTACACATTAGCATGTGGCTCATCATTACGTCATTGATATCAATATCTGTCTTATAGTAACAATAGTCAAAGTATAATCAATACACATGATACTGTGATACGCCTACAAATGATAGATTCTGAGTTTGCCTCCATCACCACTTTGGTTAAATGTAGATCTAGAGAATATAGATTAGTTTTAGAGTTGTAGAGATGGATAAAGTGTAGCTCCAGGCTTAACCGATGTGTTTGACTTTACTCTTACAAGTGCAATGACTGCGTGGACGAGGAAGAGGAAGTCGAGGAGGTGGGTGATTCTAGTAATAGCCTCAGTCTGTTCCACTAGTCTGGAACGGGTCTACCCACCGGTGACATCACAAGTGGGAGTGTCCACCCAGATGTATGATGGACAGACGGGTGGACCCTATGATACAATCAAATCAATTTAAATAAAATTAAAAAAGAATAGATAAATACATTATCAATATGCTGGTCTAATAAATTGGTAATGGCGTGTAAAAGAGCTGCAGAATTTAAACCGACTAAAGAATCTAAGATGCAAAAGTCTTTTCCTAGTCCGCCTACTAGACTAGACTCCTAGCGGCCTAACCCCTGCCTTCTCTGGTGAGACGGACTTCTCTGGCCCCTCGCTCCAGATCTGTGAGCATTGTGGTCTGCAGGAGTGATGGAGGAACCTTGTGTGTCGTTTGTTTTGGTGGCATAACGCGCTGTGGTGCGTTCTGTAGCTGGTCTCTAGTAGTAGCCAGGTCTGGATCCTGTAGCTGGTCTCTAGTAGTAGCCAGGTCTGGATCCTGTAGCTGGTCTCTAGTAGTAGCCAGGTCTGGATCCTGTAGCTGGTCTCTAGTAGTAGCCAGGTCTGGATCCTCACGTCAGCGACGGGACGGGGCTGTGTTGATGTGTGTTTAGCGTGTTGACGGGGGTGCGGCTGTGTTGATGTGTGTTTAGCGTGTTTCATCCCAGTTGTCTCCCCTTAATTATTCACGAGTGTTTGTAATTCAAGTTTGTTTGGGTGTGTGTGTATATAGTATCTTGCCAAAATGTTTTCATATAATATCATGTTTTAATTAACTATATGTCCAGTATGAGAATAGTGATTAAGGTTGTGAATTCCCAGGCTATATTTCAGGTGGTGTGTGTGTGTTTTCCCACTCACTCCTTAGCTTGAGGACTTTGAGGAAGAGGATGATGAAAATGTGGGCGAGGAAGTAGAGGTTGAGGTTTGTCGTCTCAAAGTTTTGTATCCCCCCCCCCGAGCCACGGGCAGACATTTTGTTCAACTTCCCTTTTGTCCTGTCCCCCTGTACGTCACGATGGTAAAACCCCTCCTCCGTGTGGTGGATGTTGTGGTGTTACTGCAGTCAGAGCCGTGTTCCCGGTGGAGACGCTGGTCCAGTTCTCCCCCCTGTGGTTACTCATGGTCTGTATGGTGGACGTCTCACTCCTCCTGGTCCGCCCTGCCCATCCTCGAACCCTACCCCTCTCTCACAGGCCACGCCAGCAGTTCTTTAGTTCCTTCTATTTCTATTACTTTGTGTGCCTTTACTTTCTTCTAATGTTGTTGTTTTCCTCGTCCTTTTTGGGCTGCGATAGACTGAGGTGGGTTTGCTTTTGTATTCCTTCGATCCTGAGATCCAGAGACATGTAGTTCTTGTAGTTTAGATTCCTTAACCTTCCTGTGTTTCCCATCACGGTAGTTCAGTCCCGTTTATGATAACGTTAGTTTATTCTTGTTTCTTGTGAGGTTGTTCCATCTTATTTCCAGTGCAGGTAGTTCTCTCGTTTCCTATAAAAGTAGTTCAGTTTAGTCGTGCTGTTCTGTCCTGCGTGTGATGAAGGTCTGTTATATCGTGAAGGTAGTTCAGTCTTGATTAACGGTACAATCTCATATTTCTTCCTTTTAAAAACCAAAACATAAAGATGGATGCGCCAGCGCCAGTAGAAACGGTAGGTGATGTGCTCGGTGTCACTTGACCAAAGTGTACCGCTTCATGCTACGTCACGCTAGCGCTGTGCCTGCCTGTCATGCTACGTCATGCTAGCGCTGTACCTGCTGTATGAGAACACAACATGAATGCAGGATAGCGTGTGACGCTAAACAACATTTATAACGTCTCGTCTCACCTTGTCTCCTAAACTCAGCCTGAGGTTGATTGTGGAGTTAAAAAGGTGAGTGTAGGTGATGGCACACACACACACAAACTCACTCACTCACTCACTCACTCACTCACACACAAACTCACTCACTCACACACAAACTCACTCACTCACTCACAGAGAGAGGAACAGACACAATTACCCAGAGATACACAACAACACACACACATAGATGTACAAGAACACACACACTGATACACATGAACAGAAACCCACAAACACACACAACAACACATACACAAATAGAGACTTTCCCAGTCATCCCTCGGTATTCCTGACGTATAGCCATACCTCTGTGATGTTAGCAAACCCAGTGGATCCCCAACCGAATGACCATAAACCATCCAGACTCTCTCTCTCCCTCACCGGTCCCCGTAGGAGTCTCCAAACACTATGTCAACGTTTGACTGCTTGGTTGTGTTCGCGGTCCCCTCACGGTGGAGGTGAAGCCTCTGGCAGGAAGTCTTCAAACGGTTAATGTAGTCGTACTTTGTTCTACTGTCTTACTCTGTTGATAATGTGTGTGTGTGTGTGTGTGTGTGTGTGTGTGTGTGTGTGTGTGTGTGTGTGTGTGTGTGTGTCTGTCCTGCAGATGGACTCAGAGGCCAGTGACCTCCTCAATGACCTGCAGGTGAAACTCAACAACATTCTGGATGAGCTCAGCACCACGTTTGGAAACAGGTACATACACACACACACACACACACACACACACACACACACACACACACATAACTACACGTGTACACACACACTCACAATTTAAGGCACTTTACCAAAACATACATACACAAAAACTAAGACACGCACACACACACACTTTAATAACCCCCCCCCCCCCTCCCAGTTTCCAGGGCCGTATCAACGACTGCATGCGTCAGATGGCCTGTCTGCTGTACCAGATCAAGGGTCCGGTCAGCAGTAAGAACCAGGTGGAGGGGGACTCGGACGTCATGCTCAGACCCCTCATGGACTTCCTGGACGGGAAGTGAGTGGACACATTGTGGTGGTACCGTGTGTACATGTGCACTACTATTGTGTGTGTGTGTGTGTGTGTGTGTGTGTGTGTTTGTGTGTGTGTGCTCATGTGTCTGTCTGCTCGTGTGTGTGTTCAGGTTGACCCTGTTCGCCAGGGTGTGTGAGAAGACGGTTCTGAAGCGGGTTCTGAAGGAGCTGTGGAGGATCGTGATGAGCAGCCTGGAGAAAACCATCGTCCTGCCCCAGGGACACGACACCTTCGTAAGACAGGGGAACCAGGGGTAGAACCAGTGGTAGAACCAGTGGTAGAACCAGCAGAACACACGGTAGAACCAGGGGTAGAACCAGCAGTACAACCAGTGGTAGAACACACAGTAGAACCATCTTGACTAATTCTGATGATCTAATCTATCTTCATGTCAACCAGATAACCCTTTCTAAGTGTCCATGGTGTTATGAAGTGTCCATGGTGTTATAAAGTGTCCATGGTGTTATGAAGTGTCCATGGTGTTATGAAGTGTCCATGGTGTTATGAAGTGGGTTGAGATTAACATGTAACTGTCCGCAGGGAGCACAGATCCTGTCTGCTGCCAAGGAGCTGGGTCATCTGTCCAAACTGAAGGTACCGTAATGTCTAGAATAGACTTCACCTTAACTTACCGTAATGTCCAGAACAGACTTCACCTTAACTTACCGTAATGTCCAGAACAGACTTCACCTTAACTTACCGTAATGTCCAGAACAGACTTCACCTTAAGTTACCGTAATGTCTAGAAAAGACTTCACCTTAACTTACCGCTAATTAGGTCAGTCATCGGTTAGACATTTGTTGCTTGCTGACCAATGCATCACCAATGCATCCAATGCTGGACCACATTAGGGTGAACTGGCCAGTGATTGGTCAGTTATTACCTGGGTTGTGTGTTGCTTTACTCTGTGTCTCCTTGTCTCTGCAGGACCACATGGCCGGAGAGGCGAAGAGCTTGTCTCCCAAGCAGTGTGCCGTTATGGACGTGGCGCTGGACACCATAAAGGTCAGTTGGTCCCGGGTGGTGGTGTCATGTGGACCCGCCTGCGGGGGGGAAGGTTCAAATTCACTTTCATTCAGTATTCATCGAGGTGTCGGAGAGGAGTCCGATTGGAGCAGCACTTCCCCTTAACCATGACGTAATGTGTAGCTATACTTCCATGCGGGGGGTAATGTTTGACTTGGTTCTCCTCAGCTATACTTCCATGCGGGGGGTAATGGGCTGAAGAAAGCGTTCCTGGAGAAGAGTGCCGAGCTGTCGTCCCTACGCCATGCCCTGTCGCTCTACACCCAGTCCACCGACTCGCTGATCAAGACCTTCGTCACCAGCCAGCATGCACAAGGTAGGCTAGGTTAGCGGTGAGATAACCTTCATGCCCAAGGTAGAGCTAGGCTAGGTTAGCGGTGAGATAACCTTCATGCCCAAGGTAGAGCTAGGCTAGGTTAGCAGTGAGATAGCCTTCATGCCCACGGTAGAGCTAGGCTAGGTTAGCGGTGAGATAGCCAAGATGCCCAAGGTAGGCTAGGTTTGCAATGTGGTAGCTAACATAACCAAGGTAGGCTAGGTTAGCGGTAGAGATGGCTAATATGACCATAGATGTATATATTATCAGTGGGTTGATAGCGGATCATAACAAGCGATATTAAAGAGGAACAATACATCATCAATGGTTATTGCAATTGCTCCTCCGATTGGCTGAAATTGGGCCATGTGATGCCCTTCAAACCATGTTTTTCTTGACCAGTAGAGGTCGCTATGGCAGCTTTTTCATGCCTCGAGGAAATGACATAACAATCATATGTTCTGTTTTTCAATGTCAGAATGTTCTGTGTTATCTCTTGTGCTGACCGCCAGTAAACAATGGAAAGGGTATTAGGTTAACTCCCAACGACAAAATCCAGCCAAGCAGGGGTATGTTTACACTGAGGACGGCACCTAGACGCACCTTCTCTGGCGCGTGTTACCCATGATGCATTAGAAATAGACTAAGTGAACCCTGAAGTTGTACAGTTAAATGTTTAAGGTTAGGCTTTAGGTATTTGGCAAGGCTTTGGGGTGGTGAAGATCAGTGTACTGTTTGTGGGGGAAGCAATGCATCATGGGAAATGCTTACCAGAAAATACTGTTTGCACCCGACCACCGAAGCTATCTGCTAGCTGCCCTCCCCTGTCCTAGCCCTCCCCCACCCCCACCCCTTCCTCGACACCATATATGGTATATATTCAGAGGTGAATATACCATAGTACACGTCACAATATATTCAGAAGTAATATATTGCAATATACCCGTCTTACAAGTCCTATCCTCCTTTTGGAACCTATTCCTCCTCCTGGTTTGAAACCCGTCTGCCCTCTCGGTGAATGATGTGATGGGGTCTTGATGAAGTGTGTGTGTGTGTGTGTGTGTGTGTGTGTGTGTGTGTGTGTGTGTGTGTGTGTGTGTGTGTGTGTGTGTGTGTGTGTGTGTGTGTGTGTGTGTGTGTGTGTGTTAGCGTCCGGGGTGGACAAGCCCATCGGGGAGGTGTCCGTCCAGATCGACCTCCACACCCAGCCGGGCAACAGAGAACGCAAGATCA
The DNA here is from genome assembly GCA_900323305.1 of Trachyrincus murrayi. NCBI lineage: Eukaryota > Metazoa > Chordata > Actinopteri > Gadiformes > Macrouridae > Trachyrincus > Trachyrincus murrayi. Next base: position 4,911 of record OOFB01010357.1, on the reverse strand, counting down.
CCGCCAAAGGTCAGCCGGACTCCAAACATTCAGTATTCACTCATTTAGCAGACGCTTTCATCTGAAGGGACGAAGGAGCAGGTGAGGGGTTAGGGGTTAGGGGTGAGGGCATGGTGCTCTAGGATGCCTACAGGTAGACGTGGGGGATTAAACCCACAACCTTTCGAATGCCCTAGCCTCTAGACTATCCTGCCTCCTTGTTCTTTAGTTCCTGGTTTATTATTATATAACTGCAGTCTCCTTGTGTGTGTGTGTGCGTGTTACTTTAGTCCTGGGAGCCAATGACCTAAAATGGCAGACGTCCGGGATGTTCCGGCCCTTCGTGGAGGTGTCTCTCATTGGTCCTCATCTCAGCGACAGGAAACGCAAGTTCCAGACCAAGTCCAAGAACAACTGCTGGTCGCCCAAGTTCAGCGAGACCTTTCACTTGTAAGTACACCAACTTATAGTCTTATTCCACGTCGACTGTCCATGTTCATGTCTGGTCTATGAAAGACAAATGTCTCTCCCTACTTTAGCACTGAAGTGCTTCTGCTACTGTATATGTTAGCATGCTAGCATTTACACAAAGACACAGACAGACAGACAGACAGACATCCTCTCCCTGCTTGCCACAAACAAGCAGGGAGTGGTTAGCGGCATCTTGTTCTAGGATGCTTCACAGGTTAGAGACTGAGACAATGGGGCATTCGAACCCACAACCTTTCAGCTGGGAGTCCAACACCCCTTAACCACAAGACCACTCTCCTCCTCCTCCTCCTCCTCCTCTCTGCAGCGTGCTGGGCGGCCAGGAGGGCTGGGAGAACTACGAGCTGCAGGTGTGTGTGAAGGACTACTGCTTCGGCCGGGCGGACCGGGTGGTGGGCCTGGCCGTCCTGCAGCTCCGGGACGCGGTGGAGAAGACGAGCTGCGCCTGCTGGCTCCCGCTGGGCCCGCGGGTTCACATGGACGACACGGGGATGACCGCCGTGCGCATCCTGTCCCAGCGCTCCAGCGACGAGGTCGCCAAGGAGTTCGTCCGCCTGAAGTCTGAGACGCGCTCGGCCGACGAGGGCCGGTGAGGAAGAGTCCCTAGGTGGGGAGGGGAGGGTGGGAGGAGGGGAGGGTGGGAGGGAATGACAAAAAGAAGGGAGGGAAGAAAGAAAGACGAGGGAAGAAAACGACTCCAAGAAAGGTCGACGGATAAACTGAAACGCTTCCCCACCGATTTACGATGAAGACTTAGGAGCAGGAGTTGACTTAAGTTAAGTTGTGGAGAAACAAGTCGGCCGTCTCACCAGAAACTTTCTTTACATTTCTGGCCAACACTCATAACCTCGGTTCCTGGACGTCGGAGGTCCACTCCCCACATACTCCTCCCCTCGCTTGCCTTCTCCACGCTGACCTTTCCACTCGTTGAGAAACTCTTTCTGGACCCTTCTTTCGGTTCGGGTCCGGGTGTTGACCCGTCCTGTCCGTGTTTACCTGGGTAGCCCCCGTGACCTGACCGCTGTGTGTGGTCGTGTGCCACGTCCTGCCAGAGTAATGACACGCTCTGCAATACCCCTGCCCATCACCTCCTCTCACAGAACCTCACCCACCGTCACCCCCAGCCCAATGCCTCCATCGCCTCCACCCTCAGACCCCGTCACCCTCTGTTACCTCTACCCGAATGCCTTGATCATCTCCATCCATACACCCGCTCGCCTCCACCCACACCCCAATGCCTCCATCTCCTCCCCCCATTATCCTCCATCACCTCCACACCCCGAAACCCGGAATCTACTACATCTTTACACCCAACCCCCATCACCTCGAACCCCACAGCCACTCACCTCCACCCCAGTACCCTGACTCACCTCCACCCGCCGTCACCTCCACTCCCACTCCAAGCCCATGTGTTTGATGCCTTACATGCTAGAAACTGTCGATGTTTGAGAGTGGACACGGTCTTGTGAACGTTACTCTAGCTACTCTATATAGCTCCACGGGTTTAGGGGGGTTGATTTTTGAGTTACGTTAAATGTGAAGTACTTGTTCTTCATGCACAGGGGGCGCTACAGTGTCTATGAAGGAGTGTATGATAGCGGGCGGCCCTAGTGTGTGTGTAACGTTGAGGTCTACGTTCTGTTGAATCACCCTGGGTTCAACAGGAGTCTGAAGAAAACAAACAGGAAGGTATACCTGGTGGTGTTCCTTCTGCAGCGTTGATTCAAAGTAATAATCAGATAATGTGTGCCTTGTTGTGTAAGGTCTCTATTTCCTCTCAGAGAACCGTCATTCCCATTCCCCGTTGCCCTGACATTAACGCTAGCAAGGACAATCACGGTGTTGATGTCGTAGTTTCCATGGTGACCCTGAACCTTGGCGTTTTATTCCATGTCAACTGTCGGTAAAACCAAAACCCATCTAGAGGAAGAATCTAGACAGCCATTGTGTATAGTACGGGACCTGGACACTCTTTCTCTTTCACACTGTATAAGCTCATTGTTTTATTTATTTTACATATGTATTTATTTTGTCTGTCATCGTCTAAAAAGATGCTTAACGTTGGAAATGGCCATGCTCTTTTTTTTCCGACTGGTGTATTTATATTTTGGCCAAGTTGAACCTGCAGAGTTCTAGAACCGAGCAGAGTTCTAGAACCGAGCAGAGTTCCGGGTTCCAGTGAAGTGTTCTCTCCTCAGACAAGCTTCCCTCCATTTTGAAAATAAAAAGTACTAAAACATTCAGAGGAAATGTTCAGCCACACACATCACACTAAATTACATCAGGTACCTTAATGTCCCTGAATGACAAAAGTGCTAACATTTATAGACCTGTTTATATGTTTTTAGCGGGTTTAGTAAGATTTTAATGTGAATTAGTTTTTGTTTTTACCAACATGTAAAAGTGGTGCATGGGAGACGTGTACGGCCTGTGCTTCACAGTTCTGCTGTCCTCTCCCTCTCCGGGGCCTTATTTTGGTAATATAGAAAATGTCTGTGCATATTTTGAACCCTTTTTAATCTACGTATTCCTTTCCCGTCCCAGAAGCTGCGACGATTAAATCCGCACATGATAATGAAGGAATCATTCCCCCGCGTGATGAATCTGTCGGTATTTTGTACTCTTTCTTTTTTATCATTGACCTCAATTTTATTTTTGTAGTAGGTGGATTTTTGTAGGATTTTTCTTTTCTTTCGGTTTAATTTTCTGAATGTTTTGACCCCTTGACCTTCGTGAGGAAGTGACACTCAAGCGGTGTTTGAGTGGTGGGTGTTGTGGACAGCTGAGGATGTACTGTGATAAGTATGCCGGTGAACTCTGATCAATCACAAAAAAATCTATACAAATTCACAGCCAATGAAAAAAACAAAACTATTTCTGCACATTTGAGAATGAGTCTTTACTGCCAAACCACTCCACCGTCTGTTTGTTACATTCATGGTCTCTGGTTTCTCTTCGTATTCCATGTCCCTTGTGCCAAGTTGTACCAAGTCTCTTCTAACCTCGTGAGACCCCAGACTTACACTTACTCTATTATTATTATTATTATTATTATTATTACTGTGACTTTGTTCGTCATCACTGTTATGAGGATGGTGGTGTTCATTAAAAAGTTTAGAATTTTGTATAAAGTATCTGAGAAGCATTCATATTGTTGTTTGTCTTTTTTTAAATCTGGGTTTTGTGTGTGAAGTAAACGTGAGCGTATTGTTTGACCGATGAAATACAGTTCGCCCCCAGCATCCCCATCACACTTCACAGCAAGTACCAAACACCGGCTGTGAAGGGAAGTGGCTTTGTGAACGCTTTTTGTAACTCTTAAGTTCATCGTGGTACGTTTTCTGCTCAGGAATTCGACCACTTTATTTTAAGTGTGATGGAATTAAGGTAGGACGGATGCTTTGTACACGCATGAGTTAAGCGCGCACACACACACACACACACGGAGAGGTTTGTTGGAACAATAAGTCATTCACCTGGTGGGTCAGGTGGAGGTCTCCTGGAACTACACAGGACCTCTTTGTGCTCCGGAGGCCGTATTAAATGTCATTTCTGAAAGCTGGGGGCTGTACGCCAGCCCCGCCCACACCCATGAGAGCTGGGACGTGACTCATGAATTATTGATGTGTGAAGCAGGTGACACGAGGAGTCGTGGAAGCGTGGGACCGGCGATCGATAGGCTGTGTTGGCCAGGAGACGGTAGGGCCCGCCGCTGGTGTTTCCTGGCGCCGTGCGCTCGCTCGCCGCCCCGAGGGCGTGGGACGTACCTGGCTGAGACCCCGCCCCCTTCCGCTTCTCGGGACATCACAGCCTGCCGTCTCTGATTGGCTGGAGTCCATCACCCCCCCCCCTCCCCCCATCGTATTGTTGTTTTACTGCCCGCCCCACTCCTCTCTCTCCAACCGTCAGTCCAAAGATCACTCGTTCTGTTTGCTCAAGCGCTGATTGGAGGCATGAGGAGAAGTACCCCCCCCCCTGGTGTGGTGGTTTCTCTCTCTCTCCCTCTGTTTCTGTCTGTCAGCCACCTGCAGGCCCCCTACCTGGGCGAGGGGGCGGGGCCAGGGTGTAAGCAGAGTGGCGGTACCTGTTGTTGTGGAGAGAGCGAGAGAGAGACGTGTCCTGCTGCTCCTCGGTCGCCCCTTATCCGAGAGGGAGGGAGGGAGCGGTTGTCACTACTTCCGCTTACTTAACTCAGTTCTTTGTGGTTTGTAGTTTTGTGACTCCTTGTATTTGTGAGTGTGTGTGTGTTCATGTCCCCTTCCCTCGTGTCCTAAATCTCTGTTCCGACGCTCCCTGCAGCTCCAGAGGGATTCAGGATTCTTCCCCAGGTAGGTCTCCGACCCGCCGGGATGAAGGTTCTGATGTTCAGAAGGCCTGTGTGTGTGTGTGTGTGTGTGTGTGTGTGTGTGTGTGTGTGTGTGTGTGTGTGTGTGTGTGTGTGTG
>OOFB01010355.1:7089-17919 GCA_900323305.1 Trachyrincus murrayi | reverse complement strand
CACATACATATACACACACACACACACACTTGTACACATACATATACACACACACACACACACACACACACACACACACACACACACACGTGCACACATACATATACACACACACACACGTGCACACATACATATACACACACACACACACGTGCACACATACATATACACACACACGTGCACACATACATACACACACACACACACACACATTTGCACCTTTTTTCTTGCTTCTGGTGTCCTTGTCTGGGTTTATCTGGAACATGGAGGCTGGTTCCTTCTTCTTGTCTTTTGATTTAGACTTTTTATCTTTTCCCTCAGAGTCTTTGTCATCTAAGAGGAGCAAGCAAAATACAAACAGTGAGAGAAGTTATGCAACAGAGAAGAGTGATATACAACTTAACTAAAGATTAATCCATCGTCGTATTTAACGTGTAAGTGAACCCCCTGTTTCAACGCATTGTACACCTGTCTTCTCTAAATAATTATCTTATTTTAGTAACAGTGACAAAATGCCATAGATTACTATGTCGACGATCATATAAGATATAGTACCACGTTAAAAAAAAAGAAAAGATTTTGGGTTTCACTGCCGCTTTAAGATTAGACTACAAGCTATCCGGTCCTAACACTACTTCAAACTTTTCAACATGTAATGAAGTATTGTAGCTGGTCTGAACCGCTAGGATAAATCATCACATGTTCCTATTAGAGCTAAGCCAGTGTTTACACGTGCTGTTACACAACGCAGTCGTATAATCCTCCTTCCAGCATTCACCCTCTCACACACACACACCCTGTTTTACCGTACGTCTCACACACACACCCTGTTTTACCGTACCTCTCACACACACACACCCTGTTTTACCGTACCTCACACACACACACACCCTGTTTCACCGTACCTCACACACACACACACCCTGTTTCACCGTACCTCTCACACACACACACCCTGTTTCACCGTACCTCACACACACACGCACCCTGTTTCACCGTACCTTTAGATTTAGCTTTCTTCTCTTTCGTGGCGTTTGAAGACGGCAAACTGTCCTTCGTCGTCTTTTTCTTTGTCTTCTTCTTGGGCGTCTCCTCTTCCTCCTCCTCCTCCTCATCATCCTCAGTGCCCGAACCTGTGGGATTGGAAAACGTGGACGTGATTTAGGGAAAGGTGTGCGTGTGCGTTTGGTTGGTTTTTGGACGTTCCTTGTAGTATAAATGTGAAGAAGACATTCATGCTTTAGGATAAGATAGGATGCACTTTATTGATCCCAGATGGCAGATATGGGTAAAAAGATCAATATAATAGTTATTGTAACATACTCTTTTTCTTCTTGGGTGCACTTTTGGCTTTCTTCTTCGGCTGTTTCTCCTTTTCCGGTTCTTCTTTGTCCTTCTCTGGCTTCTTCTTTTTCACCTTCTTTTCGTCTTCTGTTGTCCGAGTTTTGAGAACAACAGAACAGAAAGAGAGAAAAGCGGTTTATAATGGTTTTCTTCGTCTAGATTACAGTTTATTTTATTTTATTTTATTTATTTATTTATTTTATTTACTGTCTTTCTTTATGTATTTTGTTCTCTATGTTCTTGTGTACATTACGTGTTGTGTATGAAAGGTGCTAAATAAACACTGTATTTAAAGGACGTTCTAATGTAGTTTATACTGACTTTGTACAGAAAGACCTTCGTCCCCCGACACCTGCTCACTCTTCTTGCTCTTCGTCTTCTTGGGCTTGGCCTCCGTTCCATTGGACTTGGCTTCTGGCACGCCATTGGTGTCCTCCTTCTTCTTCTTTGGTTTCTAGACATTTTCTAAAACAGTGCACACAGATCTTGGGTTGAGATTACTAGAGATAGATAGACAGACAGACAGACAGACAGACAGATAGATAGATAGATAGATAGATAGATAGATAGATAGAAATAACAAAGTTAACAGTTAGGAAGTTAACTCACCATCACAAGTTCACGGTAAGCATAGGATAAAAAAAATGTTAGTCATTTAATTAAATGTCCAAAGCATTGTATCATTACTACTATTAATACTGTTACAGGTTTAACTAATAACACTTTCACTTTGTATAACAATTAAACTCTATTGAGTAGAGCAGGAGACATTGAAACACTTTCCCCAATAGATCTCATTCTTTAAAATGCTTTTAGTTTGAGTCGCTATTCCCACAGTGTAGTAAAATAAATAGAAACATTTTGAAATTTTAAAATGTCATATGTTTAGTATATTTTCTGTTTCTCAGGAAACTGTAGCCGGTTACCCAGCTAAACGAAGTTTAGTTTTGATAGCAGCGTATGACTGTAGCCTAGCCTTAAATCTGTCTCTGTTGTATGTGTTGCTGCGATCATGACTGGATGCCTGGCCACACCACCTGAAGGCTACCAGCCTGCTCACCAGCCAGCATCGCATCACCACGGACAATACAACATTTTCTACTTTTAATTGTATTGAACTTGTTTGCTTGTAAATACTATGTATGTCTATTATGGCACCCATTACACTCCTAACCATCCCTGGAGGTTTTTCTTGCCCTTTGGGGTGCTAGGGCTAGGGGGTATCATAAATATATGGCCTGTGAAGCCCCTTGAGACTGTAACTGTGATTAAAGGCTATACAAATAACATTGACTTGACTTGACTTAGCATGAGGTCGTTAAGCTAATGCTAAATTTGAGAATTACAGATCTGCTAATTCTATTTTCATAGTATTGTCTATTGTTTTATGGAACTTTTGCAGTAGCCCTCCTGCTGTGCACGTGGAAACACAGAAAAGATGTACTAGTACTAGTGCTAGTACTACTACTAGTACTATACATCGTATACTATTACTACTAGTAGTAATAGTATTGGTATTGGTACATGTATTTGTAATAGTACAGACATTACATCTGACAGCCGTGCCAACTAGTGTCTCATTATTACATTATTCAGAATCAAACTACAACCATTTCAATACAGTTAAATACATCTCTCAAATATCACACAATGACATCCAGCAAGTGTAAGAAGTATAGTTTACAACTGCCTTCCTAAAGCTGTCCACAGACCTGGCTCGTGGCTGAGGACACTTTATTGACCACTACTTAATTCCACATATCTTTCCCTGATGGCCAAACGACGTGTTATTCTGTGAGCATAAATTACATAATATAATAATAACATTTGTCATTTCTGTATTCCAATCTTAGGGCTGTGATGGCAGTTTGACTGAAAACTCCACTGCTCTCTCTCTCTCCCTCGCTCTCATACAATATAATGATGAACTATTGCTCTCTCTCTCTCCCTCCCTCTCATACAATATAATGATGAACTATTGCTCTCTCTCTCCCCCCTCTGTCTCATACAATATAATGATGAACTATTGCTCTCTCTCTCTCTCCCCCTCTGTCTCATACAATATAATGATGAACTATTGCTCTCTCTCTCTCCCTCGCTCTCATACAATATAATGATGAACTATTGCTCTCTCTCTCTCCCTCTGTCTCATACAATATAATGCTGAACTATGACAGCCACCCTCAGCAGACATCTAGAAAGAGGCCAGTGCGATGGTGCACAGGGATCTCTAAAGTGTCACACAGAGAAGAGATGGCCAGGGCAATCCAATTAGAGGCTCATTCACCCTATACATCTATTTCTGTCCCCTACCTTAGACAATCCACACACACACACACACACACACACACACACACACACACGCATGTGCACACACACACACTCTTAAAGTCATGTAAGCGTGCTAAGCATGTTTTTGGTTGGCGTTTTCAGCTTTGCTATCCTGGATGTATTAAAGATGTGTTAACAAACAATAGATAAGTCGATGCTTCTAATTGAGTATCCTAGATCACAGATTCTATTTGTATGAAGGTATTATTTATATCTTTGTGGTTCGGTAGCCTTATTTTAAATATACTATCTTAAGATTTGCACTGAGCAGATGCTTTTATCCACAGTGACTTACATTCAACATAATATATAGTCAGTCATAGCTAGAGATGGAAGGCTACGTCTCTCATTACCCAAATCAACTCCACTCTTCAACCCCACAGCTTTAGGAACATAATTCAACGTTTGTCATTGTCAGATGTATGGCTCTATCTTGTGATCTCTTCCTCATCTCTTCCCACGCAGGGGACACAACCTTGAGAACTGGTGTCAGTTGACTATCAACCTGACGATCAACTCACAACAAAAACTCCCATCACCACCAGCTCCATCACTATCACCACCATCGCTATCACCACCATCGCTATCACCACCTCCACCACCTCCACCAACACCACCTCTATCTCCTCCACCACCACCACCACCCCCCCACTGTCCCCACACCTCCCCCCCCCCCCACCCCCCCCCCCTCCCCCCCCCCCCCCCCCCCCCCCCAACCCCCACCACCTCCACCAACCATCTCCACCATCACCAACCCCACCGCCTCCCAACTGTCACTACCACCACTCCCACCAACATATCAACCCCACCACCACTAACCCCACCCGACCTCCTCCACCCTATTACCTTCTCAGCAGACATGGTCTTGGCCTCCGCGAATCCGGCCCTCGCTAAATTTACGTCCTCCCAAAGGGTGGGAAATAAAAATAAAAATAAAGCAAGAGAAGTGGGCGTTGTTGTGGCGGAGCGCTAATGAGAGAGTGAGCGAGACTCTGGGCTCACTGGCTCTCCATCAGCACAAAGTTGTTAATAGGATTTATGTGTGAAGCCATCTGCTCTCCAGTCACGTCACTGAGCACACAGGGGGGGGGGGGGGCTGGCTGTTGTTGTGTGTGTTTCAGAAAGTAAGAGTCTTATTTTCTGAATCAATTTTTTGTGTTTTCTTCAGGACCACTTCCTGGCGACGGACGTAACACACTTAAAGGACCCGCAGCATTCGGACTGCAGATGCTACAAAAATGACACAATTTACATGACAAACATCGTAGACAGCTTTTGATTTCAATATGTCTACATTAAACACATTGTTGATTCCATTTTCTTTGACCAACTCTTTGCATTTTGCTGAAGTTTGAGCGAGTACGGTGAGCAAGCAGCATCGCTTGTGAGAGAATCTGGCAGCACTTCAACGTTGTGGAGCTGTAATTACACACAGCTGGAGGTAGGAGACCACGGGGGTGTGGAGGTGTTCACGTTAACACAGGCAGTTAACCCTCCGCTGACATGTTAACTCTCAGCCCTGTTCCCCTCAGCCAGGGTTCAGGACGACAGCAGGCCCGGCGGCTTTGGGTTTTAATGCAAAACATGTTCTGGGGCAGGATAGTGTAGTGTAGGGTTTAGGGTGTTTGACTCCAGGCTGAACGGTCCTGGGTTGGATCCTCATTGTCCTCAGCCTAACCCAAACCCCTACCTGCTCCTTATTGACATACATTTTATATATTTGAACTAAAGTTGTTTTGGGTAAAAGCGTCGGCTGACTAAATAAATAGTGGTAAAAAGTAAATGTGTATTCAGAGTGTGAGTGAGCCTTGTTTGTCTTGACTGTTGAACACTGAAAACAACGGCGAGACTTTACCTTCTCTGGCCGACCTGGCGAGGAGGAATCGGCCGCGTCCTGAAACCTGGCACACGTTACAGAGGATAGCATCTATTAGCAACACTGAGTATCGATTGCACTCCTGCTTGCTATTTTCATTTCGCTTTCAGTTTGTTTTCCCTGTAGTGGAACATCTTAATTGCTCTACTGTGTCTTTAAGGACTCTCTTAGAGATACGTCTCCAGGATTTATTTTAAGTAACAAGCGTTTCATATTAAGGCTAGGCTCCTAACACCCCCATAAGGGGTGACCGTACACCCCCTAGGATCCTTACTTCCTTGTTCTCTCTGGGTGTGGGAAAGGAGAGTAGCGTGGCTCCGGCTCTGCCTGCGAAGAGCCAAGCCTGATACTTATTGGTTTAGCACCTCTCGGCTCGCAGCAGCGGAAACAGCGCGTTGTAAAGTATTAATAGTCGTCGAGAAAACCGTGAGGCCGCGGGCAGGGAAGGAAAACAAGGACGCCATAACGAGTACTACACGAGAAGCGCAGTAGAAGCACACTTCAGTGTAAAGAAGGAGATGCCTGAAGTGTAAAGGTTTAGGCGACTGTGTGGAAGGGTTTTGTACGTGATGTTGTGGTCTAATAAACAGTCGGGCGTACCTGTTCTCTGTCCACACCTCTTTCAGGATGTCCTTTTGGAGGGGCATGGTCGATGATGTCAGGGGTTAGATGTAGACCCCTGTCTTCATCAAGAGGTTCAGGCCTCGGGAGGAAGCAGATCATTAGCATTAAGACATATCAACATATTGACTAAAAACAGATTGAACATATTGATTAAAAACAAGAGCGATCATATGACCACATAGCATATGACCATATAACCATCATCTAGGAAAATCTAAATTATAGAATGATATTATAATTAAAGAAGACTCATATCCACACAAACCTACACAACCACAAGCAAGCCAACACACACACACAACGTGTGTGTATGTGTGTGTTAGTCTATGTGTGCATGTGCGTATCTGTGTGTGTGTGTTAGTCTATGTGTGCATGTGCGTATCTGTGTGTGTGTGTGTGTGTGTGTGTGTGTGTGTGTGTGTGTGTCTCACCAAGTGGAAGCCACTGAGCAGCGATGTCTGTCCGTCTCTGACCGAGGGGGTGAAGTGCTGCAGGGTCCACCATACCTCCTCTCTGACCGCTGAGGTCATGTGACCCGAGGTTTAAGAGGATTTCTAATGAAGCACCAAGACCCCCACCCGCATCTACACCCCCGGCCCACCCCAGACGCTCTCATCCTCTGATTCAGATTACTACCAGCTGACCCACCATCTGGGGCGTATTTATTTCTCAGAAAAGGATTGTGCGTTTTGTGAATAGTATTTTAGCACTTTTACCTCTACTTCCTTTTGCATTGCTTTTAGTGCGCCTTATTTTACCGTGTACCTATTTAGTCATTTTAAAAGATGCTTTTATACAAAACGAGTCACGACTTACAGTGAATTGGTTTCAGGGTTAGGGTACCTTGCTCAAGGGTGTCTACAGGTAGACTGCAGAGATTTCGGGGTTCAAACCCCCCCACCCCCTCTTAAAATTGGTCACAGTGTCACGAAAAAAGGCAATAAGGGAAAAAATTCACCTATGGTGTTCAGTAGAAGCTGTGATCTATATAGTTATCTACAAATCGTATCAAATGACTTGTATAGTGATTATAGTCATCAATAACTGGTAGTACTGCTAAAGAATTTAGGGTAACAGAATGAGTTAGATCCAGCTCATTAAGTGATATATGCAATACCTCGAGGCAACCACAAGGTGTCACAATATTTCCAAATAAAACGACAGTGCAATACTCATATGTGCCACCAGGGGGCACATGAAGAGGAAGCACTTTCAAATGTTTTTGTTGTTATTAATGTCAGCAAGACAATGTTAAGACTAAACGTTTTGTCTATTCAGTACTCCAGCAAATTGTCCTGATGGTGAGAGAAGGAACAGTGTCACACACACACACACACACACACACACACACACACACACACACGCTTAATGCAATGTATTAACAGCAAACATGTGTTATATATCCGTTGATGATATACACGTTTATGAAAGTGGACCTCTCGTCTAACCGCGTTAATCAAGCACACGCACGGCACACAATGGGCCTAATGGTTCTGCTGGCATTTCTGCAGAAACTCTTGACAGCAACACGGCAGTTGGCAGGCGGCCCTAAGGAGGGCCACAGTGGCCCCGGGGGATCTGAGGAGTGGCCGTCAAGATCTTTTAAAGAGACAGTAACCGCATATCAGTGTCTCTCTCACCGCCCGATTGTTCCTTTCTAAATCCTAACGGGCGTTTCATTATTCAAAACGACGATGATAAATGTTGCTGGCGCAGAGCAAACAGACAGAAAATAAGCACAGTACGCTAGCGGGAAGAGGGCTTCACCGACGCTATTACTTACTATATAAACAACGGTAGTAGGCCTACCAACAACACTCCCACCCCCCCCAACATAATCCAAACACATTCATCAACGTTATATAGTGGAAAGGGACCTGCACAGAGCAGTTGTGCAAACATCAGGGCACGGTAGAAGAAATCACATTAAGCATGTAAAAGGCAAATGGGGAAACAAAAGGCCGTTAGGAACGGCAATGTGAACGGTGCAGCAGGAGGAGGAGGATATGAAGGAGGAGTTTTTTAGGTCACTCGTGGTGTTTTAGTGCTGAAACAGCACGTTGGTGAGGACATGAACCCGCTGGCACTGTGAAGACTGGTGAATCATCAACGCAGAGGCCGGACCATATCTCGGCCAGGGCAAACAATGGAGACGGAACGAGGAAATATGTGTTAAGTGAATACAAGCCCAAGGGATAGGCCTCACTGTAACACAGCGATAGGGAGGGAGAGAGAGCGAGAGAGAGAGAGAGAGAGAGAGAAAGAGAGAGAGAGAGAGAGAGAGGTAAACACAGATAAAGAAGGTAGGGTGATTGCCTTTTTCCATGTACTGTAATTGGTATGTTGATAGTCAGGAGCTTAAAAAATAGATGGTGCAAGGGATTAAACAGTAGAGGTAGTCCTAATAATAATACCTATAAAACACATAGGTATAGGTCCTAATAATACCTATAATATACCTAGGTATAGGTCCTAATAATATACACCTAGGTATAGGTCCTAATAATATACACCTAGGTATAGGTTCTAATATTATACACCTAGGTATTGGTCCTAATAATATACACCTAGGTATAAGTCCTATAATATACATTATAGGTCCTAATAATATACCTATATGTTCTAATAATATACCTCTACCTATCTGTGTGGTCAACGTAGGTCATATTATATTGAATGCAATTCAAGGAAGTGCAGGCCATACTGTGAGGGACTTTTTCTCCCAGCACTCTGTGTTTGGCTGTGAGAAGGAACTAACTCGCTAATTATTCAAAACATTTGTGGAACAAAAAGTTCCCTAGGGTCTATAGTTATTATTTAGTTAGCTATATTATTATTATTATTATTATTATTATTATTATATTGCTTTGGGGGGATCTAAATAAAGTATAAACTAACTAAACTTACTTTGTTTGGTTTGTGGTACAAGTTACGCTGTCTGGTATGACAGATATTGTCCCCCAGGCATTAACTGTAATTCTTGTCTATTATGTGCAACTTATAATTAACACCAACCCCTTTTCCCCGCAAGCTCTTACCTGTCGCATCCACTATCGTGAGTGATGGGGGGTGGAGTTCAAAACATTACAACCCTGCAAATGTGCCAGCGTCTGTCATGGTTTCGCTTCCCTGGCGGATGTTTCACCACAAACCACTTATTCACAGGTGAACTAATAACAGGCTTATGCCAGTTCATCTCTTAATCCTACCCACTCCTCTGTGCCCCCGCCACAAACATCACCAGGGATAGGACATATTTTATTGTACCAAATATCGACAGATACCAGTTAAGTGACGTAATCGTTCCCGTGATATTGCTGACTAATAGCAGCCAGTGTACCGGAGGGCGTGTGGGGAAAGTTTGACTCTTTCCACTGAGAAGTCTGCGCCCACTGCGGCGACTGAAGCCCAATAACGGCTAATAAGTTTGTTTCCCGTCACAGACCGGCCATTTTGTCTGCGTGAACGCACCGTTTTCGGTTTCGTTTTCGGTTTATCGGGGGCCTTACCGGTGGTCCGTAACAAGGCCCGGCACCCGTGGAACCCCACCGCTCATTATACAGACAGACCAGGTGTAATACGCACAGAGCCGGGTTACAATGGCACACGCCGGGGTTACAAAATACAAACACGTAGTAGTGCCACACGCCAAGGACCCCATGGTCGTTTCCTTGTTTCCGGAATATTTTCTTAGTATCCATTTCTTAAAACACATCCTGAATGAAATAAACTAGGATCTCCCACAGATCTACCATGCCCAGTCCCTAAGCTGTGCGTCTAAAACCCCTTCTACGTCTACGTGTTGTTTTTCTTGCCGTTAGGCTTTTGTGGTTTAATACCGAGCACTTCCTAATTGGCAACAAACGCTTCCTCGCCCTTTAGGGCGAGTGTCGTATGGCTGTGGCCCGTGAAGCCCTTTGAGACTGTAGCTGTGATTAAGGGCTATACTAATAAAATGGACTTGACCTGACTATCACTTTACATTACTTTTCATGCTATGACATCACACAGTATCCTGAAGCGGACACCTTTATCCCCAGATGACCTCCTGACAATAACACACACACACACACACACACACACACACACACACACACACCTGTCACACATATAATTGCCAAACCACTGTGCATTGCACTCCAATGTCCTTCATGGCATGCTAAAACACACACAACTAGAGCCACCTATACACTGCCATGACTGTGGATGCTGTATCAGAATGTGAGCGGTTTCATCGGAACGGAGAAAGGGAGAAACACGAAACACAAAAGAATTGAAAAGGAGGGCAGGTTGGGCAGAGAACTTTGTGTGAACTGTAACTAAAGCAGCCTCTAGCCTCGTGAGAGCACCACACACACACACACACACATCTGAAAACCCAGGAAATAGAGCCGCTGTCTGCATTTCCTCTGCTGTGCTGGTGGTGTGTGTGATGTGACTGTGTGTGTGTGTGTGTGTGTGTGTGTGTGTGATGCTTTTATTTGGTTGTGTTGGTCTTTGTGTGTGTGTGTGTGTGTGTGTGTGTCTGTGTGTGCCCGACACCGATACCTACATGCACATACACTAACACACTACACATGCACACGCATGTGTGTGTGTGTGTGTGTGTGTGTGTGTGTGTGTGTGTGTGTGTGTGTGTGTGTGTGTGTCACCCT
>OOFB01010354.1:51268-69424 GCA_900323305.1 Trachyrincus murrayi | reverse complement strand
GTGTGAAAAAGGTTATGCCAGATCTCATTGTCTATTTACTCTTGATAGTTTTGAACAACTCACGCTCAATCTAATTTATGCTATGAGTAGTATCACCATGACATGATATATAATTTTGTTGATTGTTGCAACCTAGTTGTTAATATGCAGCCTTGCCTTACTGGAAACCCTGCCTAGTTAGGGGTCCTTTAGCCACCCCAGCCCCCCCCTCCACAGCTCCTATGTCATAACACTGTTTGCTGATGCAACTATTCCTTTTACACTTTCTGCTGACGCAAATGTTACTTCTTGAACACCTATTAAAATAACATATTAAAAGCTCGCCGCTGCTGTGAATGACCTTTCCTTTCCGTCTTGATTATAATGAGGTGATGGATGATCGTATTAATAATGAAGGGGTCATTTCACTCTGGAAAGCTGATTCCGGTGGACTCCAAAGGGCTTGTCCCTTCCTGTGTGGATAATATTGGTGACGACGTGAAATGGTGAATGTCTTCACATCCCCAGCTATAATTAGTGAAAATGTGGATATAAAACAGTGTACCACACCAAGAATAACTCATTAATTTATTTTGAGAAGAGATTTGATTCAAGTATACAAATAATGTTTAATCTCATATTCACCTGACAGAATACTGCGAGTTTGTTTCATCATAGAAGACTATTGGGTGTGGATCTCCTCTGACTTCCATATACATCCCTCCTATAAGAGCATTTTGGAATGGTTTTCTCTGTTATAGGCCACTAGAAAATGGCCTTCCATCAATTTGGGGAATATTGTTGCAGGCAGATGTGTTAAATATCTCGTTCTTTGGAGAGCATTTTAACATGTTTGTCTCAGCTACAGGTGTTCCATTAGGACGGGCAGTAGCCCGGTTAGCCATGAACACTGATGCCTCTCTCAGGGTTGCCATGGACAAAGGTCATTCAGTCAAAGGGTGTCGAGGAGGACCTGAGAGAACGATCACATCAAACATCAACATGGTAGGGGTGGCGTCAGGTGGTTTGTTTAGAGTGCTCCATGTGTCGTCCTAGTTAAGTGGGCACTGGTTCACTCTGTGATATTCACTATTTAATTATTTAGTCATTTAGCAGAGGCTTTTATGCAAAGAGATTTACTGTGAGTCACGTGTCATGAATAAGTAAGAATGCATCTTGCTCAATGATGCCAACAGGTAGACTGCAGACAAAAATGTTTGTCTTGCCCCCTGTAGCCTGGTATTTGTTTACAACAGTCATTCAGGGAACACTGAACCTAGCGACACCGTCCTGGAGACAAGCACAGGGGTTGAGCATTGTTTCTCTGGTGGGGTCTGTGTGTAAATGATAACCCAATGATGTGGCACAATCTCAGCTGTTGAGGATTTTGTTTTCCTCGTGGCAGGATGAAGCTTGCCGTTCTTAGTGATTACATCACTAAGACATTCACAAGCCTCCCTGTGGCACATCTAGCCTGCTTCAAGATAAGATGGACAGTAGTGTTAACTTTCGTTAAGAGACCTGTTTTTTTTTTTCATATGTTCAGTCTGTTGAGTTTGCCTGGATGTGTTTGTTTCCTCTGGATACGCCCACCTCCAAAGACATGCAGGCTAGACGAATTCAGTTTAGAAAGTGTTTATTAGTGTTAGGGTTAGGGTGTGACAGACATTATTCCTGTGAGTGTAGTCATGTATAACTGTTTGGGTCATTACCATTGCTTAATGTAATCATTGAACCTCTATGGCCTCTGTATAAGGTGGGCTTAAATAGGGGCCACCTATTTAAATCACATTTTTTAAAAATCTATTAAAAATATTTTGAATTAATAAATTACTCATTAAAAATTTGGATTTACTTGAAAACCACACCACCAATGCCTATTTGTATGCAGTATCTATGTAAGCCAAACTAATTTGTTGAATGACGTGACGTCCAAACGAAGAATGTGAGATCATCTGATGCGTAGACTCAAAACACGACCAACTTATAAACAATCTACTCAGTATAAACCACATGATCAGGTGTGACATGCGCACTCCACCCTACCTTCTTTCGCTGCCATTTCCGTTAACAAGCTGTTCACGTGACGTGTGTTTTCAGTGTCACGTGAGACTCCCATGCTAGCTGGCTTCACCGTTGCTAGCGAAATGGCAGCATTCTTACAGTGGCGAAGATTTGTGTTTTTTGATAAAGAATCGGTTAAAGATCCTGTAGACAATGGAAAAAACTTTTGTCTTCCTACCGGAATATCGGCGTCTGACTCCGGCCGGGGTCACATGGTTCTCGGGGATATCCTTATGTGATACTTGATAGCTTGATAGCTAACACTGACTAGCTAGCAATGCTATTGACAGCCTTGAGCGAACCCAGTCTAAACAACTTGTGATGTCTTAGCAGTTAAAAACTAATACCAATTATACAAGCGTGTCGTTAATTGTTACTTTTGCAGATTCAGCAATGAAAGGATGATTTTGCATTTACATTAAACGACCATATCCAACCCAAATGACAACCTAATCCCAGAAACCAAGCGTTTGAGGTTATTGAAAGATTAACTACATTATGCTCGTGTTTTTACTACTTTGATGCTATGATACTATGATGGAGATAATACATTTCTGATGCCAATAATGATATGCATCATCCTGTGTAGCGTTTTTGGACAAAAGGCCTGAGGTTGACAAGTTACTAACTGAATAATAAGACATGCAGACGATGTTTAAATAGACAACCTTGACAAGGGTTCTCCTACCCTGGACGTTATTCAGCCTTAACCCCATCCCTCTTACATATGGATGGCCAGATCTGGCTTTTGCCACGCTCGCTGAAGCTCGAATGCTTCCAGGCGTACAAGTTGCGTGTGACACACCTGTATCAACTCAAGCAGCACAGCATCCTTGTCTCGGTGGGGCAAGATGAAGAAGGAATAAACCCTCTGGTGTGTACACATGTTGTTTCAGGAAGACAACATACAACACAATGTTAACCAATGGCACAATTAAACTGTAATGAACGTGTCACTGGGTTCACAGGTGAAGGTGTGGAACCTCGACAAGAAGGACAGCGGGAATCCCTTGTGCACCAGGATTTTCCCCGCCATTCCCGGGAATAAACCGACCGAGGTGTCCTGCCTCAGCGTGCACGAGAACCTCAACTTCATGGCCATCGGTAAAACCAAATATATTGTCTCTCTCTCTCTCTCTCTCTCTCTCTCTCTCTCTCTCTCAGATGGCAGGTCGGTGACAGTGTTTCTATATGTCTGTTGGCAGGCTTTACAGATGGCAGTGTGGTGCTAACCAAGGGGGACATCACCAGAGATAGGCACAGCAAAACGCTGACATTGCACGAGGGCACCTGTCCAATTACCGGCCTTTCCTTCCGCCAGGTCGGCAAGGTCACACACCTGTTTGTTGCGACGCTGGAAAAAGTCCATGTGAGTCTTTGGAGAATTCCTCCTATCTTCTTGCTGGTGTTGCATGCATTTAGCCTCATGGAAATGCCTAAAAACATACCAAACACTGCCCTCTTATCACTGGCCGCATCATGACCGGGATGCACTGATGATGCTTTGCATGAATGATGCCAATAACCTATTAAATCCATTACTTTTATTGAACGGTATAAACCGATGGCTGATATGTCTTGACATACTGTAACGTTTCGGGAGAGAGCCTTTTATTATGACCATATACCAAACAACATCCACATGAGAGAACGTAGCCAACTCTACCTCAAGGCGGGTTGACCGGAAGAGAGAGTTGTTCTACCTCGGGTTACCTGTTACTGTGTCGCAGACACTATTACATAAAAAAGAGCACCACAGTGGCCAAACATGGTACTGCAAGTTATAATGAATACAGGTAGGCACATTTATGACCGTTACAATACCGCCCCCCGTCTTCTCATCATTCTATCAAACGTGTGTTCTGAAACAGTTTGCCATAGGTGTGTATTGCTGCCCTGATGTTTTCACTACTCCTTCCCCTCGTCTCCCGCCGGCCCAGTGCTACACGCTGTCCGTCAAGGAGTACCCCAGGTTGGAGCTGGACACGCACGGCTGTGCCCTGCGCTGCTCCTCCCTCACCGACCCGTCCCAGGACTCCCAGTTCATCGTGGCGGGCGACGAGTGCGTGTACCTGTACCAGCCCGATGAGCGGGGGCCGTGCTTCGCCTTCGACGGGCAGAAGCTGTTGTCCCACTGGTACCGAGGCTACATGCTGTTGCTCACCAAAGACGCCAAATCGCCCAGCAAGTAAGTGCCGTTTCTTTTGTTGCAGCTTTTCATTTAGTGCCAAATCAGAAATGTTCACTTTTTGCGACTCGTCTCAGGAACAACACTTAGACTATCCTGTCTAATGTTAGTACATCCTCTGTTTTTTTAAATCTGGTTCATCCTATATTATCCCCCGCTACGCATTCTTAAATCATTAGATACATGATTGAACTGGGATGAACCCGGGTCTGCTGACCCACATTGTAAGAACAAGAACAAATTCTACAGTATCAGTATGTAAAGTGCCAAGCAGTGAGTTTATTTGAAAGACTGCTTCGTAGTGTACTTTCTGCCCTCTAGTGGCCGGAGATCGGTTGATAAATCAAAACGAAGCCATCCCTGACATTATCCGCCATGAAGATACGCAGATCTTAGTTACACATTTCACAAATCTATATTTTCTATTTATTCACAACTGGGGTATAATCTTTGCGGTATATACTAGTGATGCTAGCTATTTTAAGTAAGAATAAGCAATTCTGTTTCAATGACAAAAGATCAACTTCACCACAGTGTGCTTGGCTGATTTAGAGCAGGTCAGCTGGAGGTCAGGGGTGGTAAATGGCAGGAGACAGGCTAATATTTTATCACTAATACATTTTAGATTTTGATGTCTACACAGCAATAGGCGTAGGAGGATACTACAGTTACTAGTTTAAATTAGAAGTTATTTTCTTTTGTTAATAAGTGCTGCATTTCGTTTCTTTATTTTGTAATAATTAATGATTAGTTTGATGACCTATTTGACTCACAATAAAAAGCTGACCATCATATCTGACATTAATACATGTATATATATGATATATATATGTATGTATGATCCTCTCTCTCCTGTCTACCTCAGGGCGGGCTTCGCGAGCAGAGAGTCTCCCTCAGAGAAGCAGCTGCTGACCATCTACGATCTGGACAACAAGTTTATCGCCTACAGCGCCCCCTTCGACGACATCATCGACGTGCTGGCTGAGTGGGGCTCCTTCTATGTGCTCTCCAGAGACGGCAAGATGTTTGTTCTGCAGGAGAAGGACACTCAGACTAAACTAGAGGTAGACCTACGCATGCGTAGGCACGCACACACACGCACGCATGCACACACACACACGGACCACTATCATTTCATGTCATATCCTGTTGACAACTATCTAGTTGTCAACAGTTTTAGCAAGCAAGTTTTAGCAACCCACAGATTTAAACCCATAGATTCCCTGGTTGCCAGCCTGGAATAAAAACCCTTATGAAAGTTCTGGCAAGTGTTAGCCCCTTATTTGGCAGATGGTTTGCTTATATTTTGCCTTTTACTAAATCATGTTGACAAAAGCCAGTCCATACCCTGGCACCTTGCTAACTTCAGATCCCTTGTCCCTGTTTGTTGTGTTGATGAAGCACATTGTTGCCCAGTTACTTTCACTAGAAACCAACCAACCGCTACACAATTGAGTGTTGGTGAGGACTCCAATCTAATCAGATGGAGTTCAGAAGGCTAATGCGTCGCCGTGTTGTTTTTGTCTACTTTTAGATGCTTTTCAAGAAGAACCTGTTTGTGATGGCCATAAACCTGGCCAAGAGCCAGCACCTGGACAGCGATGGGCTGTCAGAGATCTTCAGACAGTACGGAGACCACCTCTACCTCAAGGGAGACCACGATGGCGCCATCCAGCAGTACATACGGTAACTACATTAAAAACAAAGCCGCCGTTGAATTCTGAAACTGTTTCTGTTGTGCGTTTTAAACTGTCAAGTGGTTTGTCTTTTTTGAGTAGGAGGGAAAATTTTTATCTAACAAAAAAATGAATTCAATGAAATAGATTAAATTTATCGCTGTGTCAAAATACATCTGCAAATATGGTGTTCACATGCGTGAGCTAAGCAACAGCCTCTCTATTCACTGTTATGGGAAATTCTTCATGTCCCATTCTATCATGAACCATTAAAGTTCACTATGACAAATTAAACAAGGCAATGCCCAACCATTCAGAACCAGAAACACTGGCGGCATGTCAATATGTAAATTCAAAATCCAGGCCATGAGTTTCCATTGATTTACACATTAACCCTGCGTGTTTTCTCCTCGCAGAACCATCGGGAAGCTGGAGCCGTCTTACGTGATCCGGAAGTTCCTGGACGCCCAGCGGATACACAACCTGACAGCCTACCTGCAGGCCCTGCACAGGCAGTCGCTAGCCAACGCAGACCACACCACGCTGCTGCTCAACTGCTACACCAAGCTGAAGGACAGCTCCAAGCTGGAGGAGTTCATCAAGGTAAAAACAACACACTTACAACAAAAACATACTTACTTTGAAAGAATACCTTGAAAGAATGATTAAGTGCTTGCAACTTCACTTTTCGAAGGGCTTTCTGCTATTCGATCTTACCTTTTACATCCCTATTATGTTTTAGAGAGATTTATGCTGTGATATTTAAGCAAAGCTAGACAAGGACGGGCCTTGTCCGTCCTTGTAAATCCCCAATGCATGTTTTGAAGCTTTGAGCAAATAATAAATGTATTTTACTTCACAATGTTGGGTAGCACCCGATGGTTTTTAAAGAGCCATTGAACACGGGAGGGCTTTTCTTGAGGAAGAGATTGAATGAGAAGGGGATTGAATGAAAGAGACTTTGAATGAGAGATTCCGTGAGCCCTGGGCCCATAAAGAAGTCCCTTCCAAGACCATGGGTTCAACAGGGGGTCTGGAAGTGATAAATATCCTGTACACCCACTCACCTGTGCGCCTGTATTCCCAACAGAGCAGCGAGAGCGAGGTCCACTTCGACGTGGAGATCGCCATCAAGGTGCTGAGGCAGGCGGGCTACCACAGCCACGCTGTGTTCCTGGCAGAGAAGCATGCGCAGCACGAGTGGTACCTGAAGATCCAGCTGGAGGACCTCAAGGTTAGCACGCATAGTGGGGGGGGGGGGGGGGGGGGGGGGTGGGGGGGGGGGGGGGGGGTGTGTGTGGGGGGGGGGGGGGGGGGGGGGGGGGGGGGGGGGGGGGGGGGGACAGTCTAGTCAGTGGTTCGGTGTTTGTGTATGTTTAAAAAAAAAAGACAGCGAAGAGCTTTTCCGTGGCTAATGTGTGATCAAAGTCCAGCAATCAAAGCTAATTACATGGCGAGAAAACTGATTCCGGTTAGGTTTTTTTTATTGATATTTAATGACATTACTGTAATTCATGCAACAAGACATACATCAAATCCAATCACAATGGCTGCTGCAGCCATTCAGTAAAGGATGTCAGTGCTGCATGGAATAGTCAGCCAAAAGGTCCTGGGTTCGATCCCCGAATGTCTACAGCAAGATACCTAAACTCCTTAATGACCAAAGCGTCTGCTAAATAGTAAATAGTTATGTTACGTCAGGACCCTCTAAAGGCCAAATTACCCTCCCGCATCAGCACGATCCGCGTCGCTACTCAGAGACTCTACATCGCAACGTGGATCTTCGTAAGACGCGCTGTACGTACAGCTCAAGACAACCTAAGTAATGCGTAACACGTGGTATGCTTCTCTGCAGAACTACCAGGAGGCTCTCCGCTACATCGGACGGCTGCCCTTCGATCAAGCGGAGAGCAACATGAAGCGTTACGGCAAGACGCTGATGCACCACGTCCCCGACGGGACCACCTCCCTCCTCAAGGACCTCTGCACGGACTACCAGCCCAAGAGGGAGACCGCCGACAGGGACACCCCGCAGAGGGGACTCGAGAATAAGGTCAGCCCACCTGGATGTAGTGGTTGTTTCAGCTTCCTATCTCATGAAACTCCTCTCCCAATGATCATCATCAGGTCATATCTTCATGTACTTCATGTCATTTAAGTACATGATCTGATGTTCTCAAGTGATTGTCATGCGTTGTTCATTCCCGGGTGCACTTTCTTGAGATATTATTTAAATGACAGTGGTCAGGAAATTCCATGGTTCATGCACTGAGCCAAGGCACTCCTGTATTGTATCTCAGTGTATTGCTCATTGGTAAAATCAGATGGTTCACTGAAAAGTATTGGGCTGGCCTTTTACGCTCCTGACCTGGAAAGTCCTCATCAACACTAGAACCGCCGCCCTATTGATTTGATTGTTGTTACCCATCCTACCCTGAATTAACAGGTTGAACCTGAATTAATTGATAGACACCAATTAAATCAAAATAGCCTATTAGTTCCTTCGACTGGTAACCACAACTAGTAATAATATCTTTGCTTGGTCATTATGAAATGCTTGTTTAATGGTGCTGTATGAGGCCAGAGATATAAAGACCCGTTTTCTTTGTGCTACCAGGCCAACTCGGAGGAGTTCATCCCGATCTTCGCCAACAACCGGCGGGAGCTGAAGGCCTTCTTGGAGCACATGATCGAGGTGGAGCCCTTCTCCCCGGCGGGGGTCTACGACACGCTGCTGGAGCTCAGGCTGCATGACTGGGCCCATGAACAGGAGACGGAGGTACTGCACCATGAGCTACCCTAGTGGTACTTTTTAGTATGTTGTCTGAGCCATGGTGCATGGTGTGAAAGTTGGTAACCAAGCTAATAAGGAAATAAATCCGGTAATAAAGCAGCAGGTAATAAAGCAGAAGTGCAACATTGGTAATTAGCTTCCACATCAAACCCGTAGTCTCTAGGGTTATATTCCTCAACGTGACTTCTTCTAACCTAGATTTAACATTAAGATTCACGGTAAGAGCTACTTTGTGGTGTAAGGTATGTCAGCATGTCTCATCGCCTGACACTCCGTAAACATTTTGTCCCATCACTTCTTTGCATTGGTGCAATCACCTGGTGCACACTTACAAACAGATGGGCGATGTCCATGTTGATTTATTTTAAGCTTTGGCTACTCAAAAGATTGTTATTTTTAATCAGTTAAACATGGTATGCTGTATTACTATAGTACTATTAGTGAGCACATTGGTGTTGGTCTATATGTTTGGTATATGAGTTTGTTGCTTTGTTGCTCCTGCAGAAGAAGAAGGTCCTGCAGGGGGCAGCACTGTCTCTCCTGCAGAGCGACAACACAGTGTTTGACAAGGCCCTGGTCCTCTGCCAGATGCACAACTTCAAAGAAGGAGTGCTGTACCTTTACGAAAAGGGCAAACTGTTAGTGAACTTGACTTGATGTCCTTTTTCAAACTACTTTGGGCCTTTTTTTTCATAGATCTGGAGATGTATACTTTTAAGAGAGTAATTACTTCACTTCACTACCTTTTTCTTTGTTTTAAAGGTTTTTGAAATGTGGTTTAAAGTCTAAGAATCACGTCCTTTTTTGGGAAAGAATTGCCAGTGAATATTTTAGGCGATCTTTTATCGTTTATCGACCAAAGCTATAAAGCATAAAAACTGACTTTCATTCATATTAATGAACTACTAGTTGTTCATTGGCTGGTTGTACTACTGGCCACGCCCTTTATTACCAGGCATTGGCGGGAATCACAGCCCCGTGTGCACTACAACCCAAACACTTGTCTATTTCAATCTTTTATTATCGTCTCCGTGCCTCACGCAGGTACCAGCAGATCATGCACTACCACATGCAGAACGAGGAGTACGGCAAGGTGGTGGAGGCCTGCAAGCGCTACGGGGACCAGGAGGTGTGCCTGTGGGAGCAGGCGCTGGGCTACTTTGCCAGGAAGGAGGAGGACTGCAAGGGCTACATCAGCCAGGTGCTGCAGCACATCGACCAGAACAACCTGATGCCTCCTCTGCTGGGTGAGTGGCTGAGGGGCTCTCTGTTTTAGTCCATCAATAGATTCATCTGTCTGTCGTCGACCGCTTTTAAACAATTCATCCATGAGTCGACCGATTAGGCTATTAAATGAATTGAGCCGAAATTTAGTTGAGTTGATGATTTTGATGAAATAATTGTTTTTATTATTTGTTGCCGAATTAGTATAGACTGGATGATTTATCAATGAATCAGTGACTCCTGTGTGTGTGTGTGTGTGTGTGTGCGTGTGCGTGCGTGCGTGCGTGCGTGCGTGCGCGTTCCCACAGTGGTGCAGACGCTGGCACACAACTCGACGGCCACACTGTCCGTCATCAAGGACTACCTGGTCAATAAGCTGCAGCGGGAGAGCCAGCAGATCGAGGACGACGAGCGCAAGATCCGGCAGTACCGCGAGGAGACCACTCACCTCCGCGCTGAAATCCAGGATCTGCGGACCAGGTAGGTGGTTTGGTGGTAGAGGTCAACATGTGATCACTTGATCTTGGTAATGTGGCCCACCGCGTCTCTTACGTTCGCATGCCTCCCCGCAGCGCTAAGATCTTCCAGAAGACCAAGTGCAACATGTGCAGCAGCCCGCTGGAGCTGCCCTCCGTCCACTTCCTGTGCAGCCACTCCTTCCACCAGCACTGCTTCGAGAGCTACGCCGAGAGCGAGGCCGAGTGCCCCACCTGCACGCCAGAGAACCGCAAGGTCATGGACATGCTGCGTGTGCAGGACCAGAAGCGGGACCTTCACGACCACTTCACCAGACAGGTACCTCAGGCCCCCGTTCACACGCATATATACAGCCGCGCCACGTTTCCAAGTAATTCAAACCTAATACAAGTACACAGTAGGTCGGCACACAGCTTGCAAATCTCCACTGGTTTTGGAGAGCAGTTGAAAACGTATCAGTGTGAGTCGAGTATAAACTAAGCAATAGGAACACTTTTGTGGATGTTAATATAATCAAGTTTGACATTTTCAGTGCTTTTTAGTACTTTAGTGCAGTACCTTACATAATGCACTAATAAGACACTGTAGAGTAGTGTGGTACTTCATTCTAGAACCATGTTCTTAAGGTGCTTGTGCGCTGCCCCGAACAAACACCAACACCCACACTCCAACAACAAACTTTACCCGACAACAGCCACCGGGTACACCGGCCCGGTGTTGGCGTTTGTTGGAGCAGTGTGCAAGTACTTGAATAAACCGGTTCCTTTGAACGGCCTTTGTGTTCCAGCTCCGCAGCTCCAACGACGGCTTTTCGGTGGTGGCCGACTACTTTGGTCGGGGGGTGTTCAACAAGCTGACCCTGGTCACGGACCCTCCCGGCAGCAGGACCGTGGGCAGTCTGGAGACAGACCTCCAGAGAGACCTCCTCATCCACACCAAGAGGAACAGCTAGAGTATCCCTGTGTGTGTGTGCGTGTGCGTGTGCGTGTGCGTGTGCGTGTGCATGTGTGTGTGTGTGTGTGTGTGTGTGTGTGTGCGTGTGCGTGCGTGTGTGCGTGTGTGTGTGTGTGTGTGTGTGCGTGCATGTAGCAATAGCCATGCTATTACATGAACCATGACCCCAGAATTGGTTGCAAAGAGTGAAAACCTTATCTGTGACGACGAACTCCTTAATCCCCTCATTGTCCATATTAATTTCCTCATATTGTTTGAGGACTGTAACATGTATTTAAAATGTAAAAGCAGATGAGTGTCAGAAGGCCTTCAAGGTATATTGTGTTAAATATGTTTTTATGTCTGCTTTCATCATGTGGGCTAATGAGACTGTCTGTGGTTGTGTTGTAACGCTCTCACACTCTTGCATGACAAACAACAGTAAGATGATTTCATAGTATCCCTTCATCATCATCATGTCATATTGTCTTAAGAAATAAAATGTCTGCTGACATGTTTTGGGTTTTTGTAACTTAAATTTTTTGTAACTCCAGGTTAAAGGGTGTTTTATTCAAGGCAACATTTTTATTTCTTGATTCTCTCATACTCTCGTTATCCGTCAAGTTTAATTATTCAGTTGGCTTTTTTCATGGGCATAATATAACTTGCTCAGGCCTACATGACATACGTGAATGGAGACGTGCCATTGGCAGTACAGTAACACTAGACCTAATCACCATAATACCATGAAAACCATAAAATTTCCCCGCTCAAGTAGTCAATACAGGTTTTTTTCTTGACATATCTTCATGAATGAATAATACGTATTCAGAATAAGTAAATGCTTCACATTTTCTACGTTCAAATCTGTTTTAAATAAACACAGTAAATAAACGGTACATTTGGAACGCGTTATGCAACTGTGCTTCATCTTGCTGGGTTGGTTTACATGTGATCTAATCTACTTTACTTCTGCCAGCAGCATCACCGCGTCATCTTTGAGGGATTATCTTCCAAACATGACTCTGGTGCACCTTGCCTATTAATATTTAAGTGCAAATGTTGGAAATGTGGCCATTCCCTTTCAATTCAATATGCCCATCATGCTCCCATTTCATACTGACACTACATGTCAGTGTCCATGTGCGACTTTAGTTCACTTCTCTCCATACCGTCACACACATCAGCGCATCCATCTGCAAAGTCATCGTTTTAATAAGGAAGAAAAGACACCGCACTTTGTGTTGCGTGCATAAGGAAGCGCTCTGTGCGCAGACTCCTGTTTTAAATGAAATGTCATCATCAGACCCGACCCCGCCCCCCTAGCTGAACGTGGACCTATCCGGTGCGGGCGAGGGTCTCTTCCCGACGCCACTCAATGCACGTGGCCCTATCGGCGCGCGGTGCGTGGAGCTGCGGGGGCGGGCTCTGCCGGGTAGCGGGTCACAGCCCCGTGCTCGCGCAGCGGCCGCCGAGTGGATCCAATGAGATCACGCCGCGTTCCCGGGCCCGCGGAAGAAGTGGCCGGCGATAAGGACGCGTTATAAACTCATACATTTACAGCAAGGCGGCGATTAAACACAGCGTGGAGAACCAGGCCGCCATTAAACACAGCGTGGAGAACCAGGCCAGCATTAAACACGGCGTGGAGAACCAGGCCGGCATCTCCCCGGCAGAGTAGCGGCAGTATAGGTCCTTTCCCGGCGTGTGTGTGAGTGATTACCCGCTATTTAATTGCTGTGGGCTATAAAATAAGGTAAGTTGTGTCGTGTGAACCATGCATATTTATGAATGAATATGACTTTATAGAGCTAAACATGCCCTTTATAGGGCTAAACATGTCCTTTATAGAGCTACACATGTCCTTTATAGGGCTAAACATGTCCTTTATAGAGCTAAACATGTCCTGTATAGGGCTAAACATGTCCTTTATAGGGCTAAACATGTCCTTTATAGGGCTAAACATGTCCTTTATAGAGCTAAACATGTCCTTTATAGGGCTACACATGTCCTTTATAGAGCTAAACATGTCCTGTATAGGGCTAAACATGTCCTTTATAGGGCTACACATGTCCTTTATAGAGCTAAACATGTCCTGTATAGGGCTAAACATGTCCTTTATAGGGCTAAACATGTCCTTTATAGAGCTAAACATGTCCTTTATAGGGCTAAACATGTCCTTTATAGAGCTAAACATGTCCTTTATAGGGCTACACATGTCCTTTATAGAGCTAAACATGTCCTGTATAGGGCTAAACATGTCCTTTATAGGGCTAAACATGTCCTTTTATAGGGCTAAACATGGGCATTCATGCGTTTAGTGCTTAACAAGGAACTAGAAGTTTCTGTGTGCTCGTTGTCTTTTTTCTTTTTGTTTTGTTATTCTTTTGTCACAAAAAAAAATATCCCTTACAACCCTAGCTTCATCACCTTACAACCCTAGCTTCATCACCTTACAACCCTAGCTCATCACCCTTACAACCTAGCTTCATCACCCTTACAACCCTAGCTTCATCACCCTTACAACCCTAGCTTCATCACCCTTACAACCCTAGCTTCATCACCCTTACAAACCTAGCTTCATCACCCTTACAACCCTAGCTTCATCACCCTTACAACCCTAGCTTCATCACCCTTACGGTAGTCAAGAGTTACCAACCCTGTGGTCCTGGTCACACCTTCTGCCAGCGTCGTGATGGACGGTAGTCTTACTGCCACGTGTTTGTGTACACCTGTCATGGCTGCGTCTAGGAAGTCAACACCTGTAGACCCGACACACTTAGTAGGCATCACCTGTCTACCTGTCTGGTACAGTCACTCATGCCTAGCTGTATAAACTCTGAAATAACTTGGGTGTGGAACCGTGACTGAACTACTGATCATCATCAAAGCATGTTAACCCCTGTAAAAATAAAGGTCCCAGTGTTACCAAGATGCCTGCTTTTGATGTGTCTGTTGACATGGTGTTCATGTGTTTTGTTTGGTTTCATGTGTTTGTTCTAGGTGATCATGAGGAGGAAGCTAGCGGTGTGTGCTCTTTTCTGTCTGGTGCTGGCCATGTTGCCTTCCCACTCAGGTAACATCATCATGTATTGAGATCACAGAATAATCACTTCAATTAAGTAATGGATGCTAATGCTGTATGAATATGTAAACACCTTACAGATTTCATTTCATTTATTGGTTTATTTGACAGGGACAACAGTACACATTAAAAATATTTAATTAAATGTGTCAGCCGACGAGTTAGCTGAGTTAGCAGTCCCTGGGCAGGTCATACATTAAAATACATTGTATTCAAATAAAATAAATACAACACACACAGTTGCAAAGACACAACAACAGTAAACAAGGTTAGGCACTGTAGGTGGTTTATCTGTGAGGGTTCTTTTACTCTATATTTTTTAAGCATCGGTGGCACTGTTTTCGTCATTCTCCTTTGTCGTTTTCTCTTTTTGGTTGTTGCAGCCTCCGTAGCTGTAATGTCAGTTGACCTGGGAAGTGAGTGGATGAAAATCGCCATAGTCAAACCAGGTGTGCCGATGGAGATTGCTCTGAACAAGTGAGTAGCCTAGATCTATGGAAATCCTTCTTTGTTGTTTTGCATATGGCCAATGAAATGGCCTGGATGTGGTGCACCAATCTCTGTTGCTATCGGGTGTATAAATACTGATTCTGAAAGGCTGTTATGTTCTAAGCATTGATGACGGAGAATCTGAAATGTTTATGCTTCGGTTTGAACAATCTAATAACATGTCGCACTTACAGTTCTGTGAGAGAAAATGTAAAAAGAAAAAAGAGAATTATTCTTTTTAAATGGAATTGTTTTTTGTTGGTTGTGTTACATTTCCTATTCTACAGTGACAAGAACTTCTTCCATATTGCTGTATTGACAAGGCAATGAAAAAAGTGGGGCAAATTTCTCCATCATGGTAATTTTGTGTTGTGTTTTTTTACAGAGAGTCGAGGAGGAAAACGCCGATAGCCGTGTGTTTAAAGGAAACCGAGAGGCTCTTTGGAGACAGTGCCTTAGGAGTGGTACGACCCTTTCTTTCATTACTGGACTAAAATGTCAAACTGTTTAATATTTAAGTCATGGCTGAACGGGGTCATTAATGTATGCTCTGTAGGCTGATACAGTGACGGATTACACAGAAAATGGTGTGCTAGGGCTATTTTTTCTTATACATTTACATATGCTGTAATTTAAAAATGTATATTGTGAATGTACACTTGCTATAGCAAAAAAATACCATTTCCTAAAATTGAGGTGCAGCTAATTTCTACTTTCACTTGAGCGCTTCCTCAAATTGAACCTGAATATGGACAAACACATTGAGCCCTGATATTCTAACAAGTCTGTTTCCAAACAATCAGCAGAAGAAATCAGTGCCTGGAAAAAGAGTCAGGATATAATACAAATATAAAGGCTCAATGACGCTTGGAATTGTGGTTTTTATTTTATTATTTTATTGTAATTAATCACTTCTTTTGAATTGCTAAATGGGAACAAAAATGATGTCACCGGTGAGCACAGAAATTACACGCATCTCATGGTTTTCTCTACTTCCTGTTTCATGCACAGTCTGTGAAGAACCCCAAGCTGGTGTACAGACACCTCCTGAGCCTCCTGGGCAAGAAGCACGACAACCTGCAGGTGGCGCTCTACCAGAAGAGATTCCCTGAGCACCAGCTGCTGGAGGACCCCACCAGGGGCACCCCATACTTCAAATACTCAGAGTATGTCACTGGTCCTCTCCTGTCTGTCCTACTTCTCTTCTGTCCTGTCTTTCCTCCACCCTAGTTCTCTTCTGTCCTGTCTTTCCTCCACCCTAGTTCTCTTCTGCCCTGTCTTTCCTCCACCCTAGTTCTCTTCTGTCCTGTCTTTCCTCCACCCTAGTTCTCTTCTGTCCTGTCTTTCCTCCACCCTAGTTCTCTTCTGCCCTGTCTTTCCTCCACCCTAGTTCTCTTCTGCCCTGTCTTTCCTCCACCCTAGTTCTCTTCTGCCCTGTCTTTCCTCCACCCTAGTTCTCTTCTGCCCTGTCTTTCCTCCACCCTAGTTCTCTTCTGCCCTGTCTTTCCTCCACCCTAGTTCTCTTCTGCCCTGTCTTTCCTCCACCCTAGTTCTCTTCTGTCCTGTCTTTCCTCCACCCTAGTTCTCTTCTGCCCTGTCTTTCCTCCACCCTAGTTCTCTTCTGTCCTGTCTTTCCTCCACCCTGGTCCTGTTCTGTCTATATAATAACTCGGAGCACTACTTATTGAATTGAAGATGTTTTATTTGGGGGGTGTGTTGCGTTTCATAATGATAAATGTACGCCGCTCGGTGGATGATTTTATCCAAAGCGTGTTACATTACCATGAGTGCATTTGTATTTCTTTCCGAGAACTTCTTAACCTTCAGCCAAGTGTCTCCTTTTCTTAGCCGTTGGTTCAGTAGCGATGTTGGACAGGTTTGCTGCTCTTTGTTCTGAATGGTTTTCCTTTGCTTCTCTCAGTGATCTCAGTTACACTCCTGAGGAGCTCCTTGGGATGGTCCTGAATTATTCTCGTGGACTGGCTCAGGACTTCGCAGGTCAGTTTTCTGTGTAGTTTGTGTTCATGGTAACTCGACACTAGTCTTTCTCCCGATGCACGGATCACTGTTTTCTGTGATGGGGAAATCGGCCGTTGCTTGAATTGTACAATGTCCATTAAAAGAAAAAAGACTGGTGATGAATATTGGAAAACATGAAAAAATTGTATTGATACTAATTGAACTCAAGTTAACTATCAGTTTTAAAAGTGAATGAATACATTTTTGTATCGAACCTTTCATATCGACAGCAACACAGTGTGTAACCTTGGATGACTGCACACTCCGTGTAGTTTACCTTTTAAATGCTTTATTCCCCCCTCACCTCCATTTCTCCCGCTATCACCACCTGGTAGAACAACCCATCAAAGACGCGGTGATCACCGTGCCGTGCTTCTTCAACCAGGCGGAGCGCAGGGCGGTGCTGAAGGCCGCCCACATGGCCGGCGTGAAGGTCCTCCAGCTGGTCAACGACAACACCGCCGTGGCCGTGAACTACGGGGTGTTCAGGAGGAAGGACATCGACGGCACGCCCAAGGTACGCTCCTTCTGCGTTGTTGCCGCCATGCTCGGTGTGTTTGGTAACGATGTGTAGTACAATACTTGCTTGGTGTGTAATGAGTGCCGGAGTGCTGAGCATTAGCATGATTTAGTAGCCTACCACTCGTATCATCCGTTCAAATGCAATTAGGTCCAAAATGTTTTAGAGTTTTGTCTTTTTACCTGCCAGAGTGTAAAACCTACTGGCATTTGTTTTAATATGTAACCCTGTCATCAAATCTATCTGCCGTTGGCTGCTGGCAGGTGTTCATCTTTCGACAAAAGAATACGACGGCAACAATGCAAATAGTTTCCCGACTCGTGTTCGTGGGGTAGTGTCGTAAGGTATTGTATGACACCGTGTTGTGTCCCTGTGTAGAATGTGATGTTCTACGACATGGGCTCCGGAAGCACCACGGCCACCATCGTCACGTACCAGACGGTGAAAACCAAGGACATGGGCACCCAGCCCCAGCTGCAGGTCCGCGGAGTAGGGTGAGTCACCCCTAGCCACCATGTTTGTGTGTGTGTGTGTGAGTGTGTGTAGAAGGAGATATATGGGTGGTGGGGGTACTTGGAGGAAGAGGATTAAAATAAGGGAGATGGAGGCAGGAAGAGATGGGTGACAGGGGGATTCAGAAAGAGAGAGACGGCGAGTGAGAGAGGCAGAGCGATAGATGGCAGAACAGAGAGAGAGCAAGAGAGGGAG
>OOFB01010354.1:37873-51248 GCA_900323305.1 Trachyrincus murrayi | reverse complement strand
TGTGGGGCGGGGTAGTGTCGTAAGGTATTGTATGACACCGTGTTGTGTCCCTGTGTAGAATGTGATGTTCTACGACATGGGCTCCGGAAGCACCACGGCCACCATCGTCACGTACCAGACGGTGAAAACCAAGGACATGGGCACCCAGCCCCAGCTGCAGGTCCGCGGAGTAGGGTGAGTCACCCCTAGCCACCATGTTTGTGTGTGTGTGTGTGTGTGTGTGTGTGTGTGTGTGTGTGTGTGTGTGTGTGTGTGTGTGTGTGTGTGTGTGTGTGTGTGTGTGTGTGTGTGTGTGTGTGTGTGTGTGTGTGTGTGTGTGTGAATGGGGTTCTCATTTGGTTGTGATGTACAGATGCGTGGTACTAAACTGCAGCTTACTAGGGCCTTGCACGATCAAGGCTTCCTTTTCACAGGTGGATGTTTCTGGATATATTTCACACGGGTATGATGACACACAAGTCTGTTTTTTTCCTCAACAAGAAATGATCCGTCATGCATCCAGGCCTGGAGGAGACTCGCTGGCTTGCGGTCTCCTTTTTAGACGTTCATGTTCAGAAGACAAAAGCCTGCGATGTATTTGGGCTTTGTTTTTTGGTTTGTGACCTCATTTCGATTTGAGTGTAGAAGGGCACAGAAGGGTCCTCTGGAGGACAAAACCTTCTGGCGACGCCTTCCTGGGAATGCAAATGATCTCAGTGGCAGCAGGGAGGGAGGGGTGAGGTGTGAGTGGCCTTTCTAATTACTGTGATGATAGTTACAATCCATGTGATGATGTGGACAAGTCTGTTGCATCAAAGCGTGTTTTCTTTTTATCTACTGCTTGGCAACAATAACAGCATCGCACAGAAATATATATATTTTTTTTTTACTGACAATGAAGGATTCAACAAGATTGGATGTGTTCGTCTGTGACATGAAATTAAGTTTGTTTCCACCTCCACGATAATTCATATGATTTTAAATCTCAGTGGATTGTCTAAAGCGTGTGTTGGCGGGTCCCAGGTTTGACCGCGGTCTGGGGGGCTTTGAGATGGACCTGCGCCTCCGGGACCACCTGGCCATGCTGTTCAACAAGCAGAAGAAGAGCAAGAATGACGTGCGGGAGAACCACCGGGCCATGGCCAAGCTCCTCAAGGAGGCCCAGAGACTCAAGATGGTGCTCAGCGCCAACGCAGAGTTCACAGCCCAGGTGAGCCCTTAAACCTACAGATACAATTATAGCGTTTTTATAACCGAAGCAGAGCACGTCCATGCAGTAGCAGGGTACGTGGAGTCAAGAGCAGAGGATAATGTAGTGGCTACGCTGGATCGACTCCCAGCCGTGTCCACCTAACCCTCTACCTGAGTGGCATGCATCTCAATTCACTTTACTCTGCTTTGGATGCAAGTGTCTACCGTTTAGTCATTTGACAAATTGATTAATCAATTTTATTTGCGTAGCCCAAAGGGCTCTCATGATATGACACGATGCAATATATTTGAATCCGTTTCAGGTGGAAGGTCTGATGGACGATATCGACTTCAAAGCCAGGGTGTCCAGGGTGGACTTCGAGACCATGTGTGCCGACCTGTTTGATAGGGTCTCGCGCCCCGTGCAGGACGCCCTCGCCACAGCGGAGATGACAGCGGTCAGTAGCAAACGCAGAATGATCGCATACACACCCCTCCAACATTTCGTTTGGTCTCGTCCTTAATATCCTGTTTGACTTGAAATGTGTTGTATTGGGAAAGCACGAATCCTGTTTCTGTTGCAGGCACGAAAGCCTGCAACGGCTCTCGTGATCTTACGAGGCATATTTATTTATACGTACAGGAAGTTGAGCGGCTTCTTCTTTTCTTTTATTTCTGTGCGAACAGGATAGCATCGAGCAGGTCATCTTGGTGGGTGGGTCCACGCGTGTGCCCAAGGTTCAGGAAATGCTCCTTAAGGCTGTGAATAAGTAAGTGGCACAAGGTTTTTTTTTTTTTAAAATAAATAAAAATGTTCCTACTACTGAAAAAAATAAATCACCATTGTTTTATTGTTTTAAACCGAAAATTTAGATTTTATTTTTTGTTCTAAAAAGCAACATATTTTTCATTATGTACATGTCATGTGTGGGTGTAAGGCACGCCGACCATGTACATGCATAATAACCGTGTGCGTGTGCGTGTGCAGAGAGGAGCTGGGTAAGAACATTAACGCCGACGAGGCGGCGGCTATGGGTGCTGTGTACCAGGCCGCAGCCCTCAGCAAGGCCTTCAAGGTGAAGCCCTTCCTGGTACGAGATGCCACCGTCTACCCCATCCAGGTCAGTACAACGCTGCCGTGCCTTCACTGGGTTTTGCCAGGGACTGCGTTGTTGAGAAATTAGTCACTGTGATGTTTTTTGGATGATGGAGAGGGACAGTTGGTTGATCAAATTAGGCCATTATCGATGCATTCATGGATTCATCATTCTTTTTATTCTTCTTTTGGTAATGCAATGATGGTTATCACCCGGTAATCTACATGGTTCAAAATGAAAACAACTGACATCCTGATCTTGTGGATGGTTCCGGAAGTCCCCGACCTAAAACCCACAGAACTC
Source organism: Trachyrincus murrayi (assembly GCA_900323305.1). NCBI lineage: Eukaryota > Metazoa > Chordata > Actinopteri > Gadiformes > Macrouridae > Trachyrincus > Trachyrincus murrayi. The sequence goes on along the minus strand of OOFB01010354.1, from coordinate 48,678 downwards.
GGCCTCCTGTGTAAAATCCACTCCTTACCTGCTGAAGAGAAACATCTCAGTTTTAAAACCAAGGTTGTCCACCCACCTTGTCCAGGTGGAGTTCACCCGTGAGACGGACGAGGACGGCACCAGGACGGTGAAGCACAACAAGCGCATCCTCTTCCAAAGAATGGCGCCCTACCCCCAGCGCAAGGTCATCACGTTCAACCGCTACACCGACGACTTTGCTTTTGAGATCAACTATGGTGACCTCGCCTTCCTGGGAGAAGAAGATCTTGGGTACAATGCTTATATTTATTTAGCTTAGCGGGTACGACGATCTATGCTTCAGCTTAGTGGGTTCAATGCTTTAGCTTAACGGGTCCAACGATTTAAGCTAACAAGCCTATTTGCTTTTATTGATGAAAGTTATTTGTAGTAAGTCTGTATAGTTTATAAAATCATGCAGTTTTCATGAAATGTTTTACTGGTTCTAATATGGTTTCATATTTAGCTAATTGCTAAACCGCCGTCCAGCTAGCTAACATTGGGCTTAATTGGACTACTGTTAACTGTAGGGCGTTTGGCTCGCTGAATCTGACTACGGTCAAGCTGACGGAGGTGGGCAGCAGCTTCCTGAAACACATTGATGCCGAGTCCAAGGGCATCAAGGCCCACTTCAACATGGACGACAGCGGTGTGCTCCTGCTGGATCGGGTCAGTCTCACTGCTCCGGTTGACAACGCTGTCACCTTTCTTCTGTTGATGTGCACAAAACATATTGTTTTTTGGGCGGGGGGGGGGGGGGGGGGGTTGCATTCTGTTTTCAGCCTTTAACAAAATGTCAAATATTAGTGAATCTACAGGCTCAAAAATACACTTTAACGCCAAACTTTGCAGTTATTGTCTGTTTCTAGGCAACGGCTGATTAGCTTGGAAGTGTCTGGAGCTTCAAGGGAACTGTTTTGTATCAAGGATGCAAAACAAATAGTTAACTCAAAGGAATGCCTTTGAATGCTCCAAATTCTTTTTGGATTCCAACTCTGTGCCTCGGACCGGTCACCAAAAGCTCACATTTTAATTTGTTCTGCAATTCCAGGTGGAGTCCGTCTTTGAAACCATTGTGGAGGAGAAGGAGGAGGAGTCAACCTTAACAAGTAGGCTTATCCTCAACTTATGCCTTTCATATCTTTACTGTTTTACTGCATACAGTTTGTATTTATTACACAACCCATCATTACCTAACTGGGTTGACCCCCCCCGACCATTTGCCCTTGTTCCTCGCAGAATTGGGAAATACCATTTCTAACCTGTTTGGAGGCGGATCTTCAGAACCGAGCCTGAATGTGACTGAGTCTGTCCAGGTAACTGCCCCTTGTGGATGTTGTAGGAACCTTCCCAACAGTGCCCTAGTAGTGACTGAGTGTCTACTCCTCGTCTTCTTTATCCGATGACTCACCTGCAGTTCTAATAGTTGCCTATATCCAATGGATTGATTGCAATTCGAAGGACGTTTCCGTTGAAGTACTGTATCAACATTAGTTTTGAGTATCCAGGTAACTTTAACAGCAGGAGGAGAATGGACAGCTCTGCTCTGTGGCTTGGATTCATTTTTTTTTTCTTACCCGTGTCACGTACAGGAAGAGGAGGAGGTTCCCCCAGAGGCGGGAAAAGAGGATGAGAAAAAGGAGGAGCAGCAGGAGCAGCCTGCGGAGGAGGCTCCAAAGGAGGAGGAGAAGCCTGCGGAAGCCGAGAAGGCCCCCGGTGAGGAGGAGGAGGCAGCGCAGGAGAAGAACGACTCTGACAGCGACAAGGCTGACGCTCGGGTACCATTTTGTCTTCAGCTTGCTCTTGGACGTTTGGCACACGTGACACACTGCTCCTTCTTCTATATGGATCCCTTGCAGGCAGATGTGCTTGTTTGACATATTGGTGCAGCCCGTTCTATACACACAGCATTACACCTGACGGGTTCCCATTAGCAATCTCAAGTGGCTTGAGTTGTAGCTACAGTTGTAGCTACAACTGTAGCTACAGTTTCAGACGACCAGACTGTTTGTCTGAGATTTTCCCACTGTGGGGATTATTAGTCTAAATGTTTTAAACTACTAATCTTCCCCTTTAATATGTACCATTTTTCTTAATAGTAATACAGCATATGGTGAAGAGTGTCTTTTAATGGAGTGTGTGAGTGTTTACAAGACGCTAGGCTAATCATTGTAGAATAACCATACGTGTTTGGTGGCTGAAGGGGGAGGACGGCGAGAAGACCGAAAACGCTGAAGCTGAGAAGGAAGCTGAGAAGGAAGTGGAGCAGAAACCACAGAAGAAGACCAAGATCTCTGAGGAGATCACCGTTGAACTTCTCGCCAATGACATCTTTGATCCCACCGCAGAAGATATCCTCTCTTCAACCAAAAAGTGTGTGCTGTAGTACATGTGGGACACAAAGTGTGTGTGCGTGTGTGCGTGTGCGTGTGCGTGTGCGTGTGTGCGTGTGCGTGCGTGCGTGCGCGTGCGTGCGTGCGTGCGTGCGTGCGTGCGTGCGTGCGTGTGTGTGTGTCTTGAGTCGAGTCGAATCTCAATAATTTTTTTTAATCTTACCGTTGGATTGACAAGGACATGCCAGCTCATATCATAACAACCTCAGGAATAACCTGCTCATGTAGCATTAGCAGAACATTGTAAATCCAACACGATGTCCCTGTAAATTGTGTATGTGTGTTGGATACATGTCTAAAGGTCTCTACCGTGTTTTCAGACTACAGGACCTGACCAACAGAGACCTGGCCAAGCAGGAACGGGAGAAGACCCTCAACAGTCTTGAAGCTTTTATTTTTGAGACGCAGGTACAAAGCACATCCCATAAGCCCTGACATTCATCATAAGGCATCAATGATGTCTTGAGCACTATCTATTAATGTGGCTCCTGAATCTTTTCAAGATCTTCCGGTTCTTGTGTTGTGCTTAGGAAAAGTCATAGCATGCATGTAGACTAAAACGTAACCTCACCTACTGTACAACGGATCTCTTTTTTTAAGGATGGAGGGGCGTTTCATTGGTAGCTAGCGTGGTGGTTATGGATACTATGTTGCCTTTCTAGAGCTATATTGCTGAATAGGCGTCACTTTTACTTTTATAGGTATTTTTCATATATTTGCGCCCAAAAATGTATTTGTGCTTACTTCTGGTATACGGCTGTATTACGTAGTTATGACTCATGCCTGCACTGGCGTTAAACTGACAAGTATTTCATCCAATTACATTGCTCTATTGTCAACTATAACTCCTAGCATTGGTGATTGACAGCTAGCTTTGGTGTTTGACGGATTCAAATATCAAGGTGAAGCTCCACCCTGGCCACCGCGACAAACCCTCCAACTGTTTGAAAAGCTACGTCCCTCCCCAACCTCCGCTTTTATTCAGACGCCTCGCGAAGATGTTTGAAAAATGGCATCTGACTTCCGTTGGATAGGGCCTTTAATGCTCCTAAGGTCTACGTTGTGTGACACGTCAGTAGACAGACAGAAAGGGAATCAAAACTTAAACAAGATTAGCCCAGTCAACATTGTTTACTTTCTACGGCGTTGACAATTTTCTTGCACCACTCGCATTTGAGTTGCGGTCCAAGATAACAGGTCTTAAATCAAGGTAAACAAAATAAAAACCTGGCCGCTTTGACACCCCGGTCATGTTTGAGAGTGTTGTGGCTTGTACCTCCGTTTACAACTCATGGGCCCGGGTAGCAGAATCTTTGTGTGCTGTCGTTAAACCTTGCTTCAATATGTTGTTTACTCTGCCTTCCTGTTTAATTAAAGGTTATTGATTTGTGTTGTGGTTTATGTACCTTTCTCTCTTCCTGGCAATTCCACTGGCGTTTCCACGTTTTTTGTAGTTTTTTGCTTTAATTGGCAGAACGAAGATGTATCCAAATTAGTCTTGGACTTTATAGCTCTTCTGGGAGCAAAGAAATGATCAAACACTAAGAACAGCTGGAATATAACCCAGCTCCTGTGTTGCCCTGTCCGTTAGGTGTGTTAAAACGTTACCTTAAAACTAAGGTAATAGTTTGCTCTATTATTCATCAACGTCTTCCCCTTCCCCAATTACTAAAATATAAATTACTTTCTAGTCAGCAATTGCCAATTACCAATAATTGCCTGATGCAAAACAGACAATTTTTTTTAACCATGATCAGTATCAGAGATTGATTACCGGAGATAGTGGGAATAACAATTACAAACCAGGGTCACCAAAGGTCACACAGGGCAGCTTCCTTGAGAAAACACCAAAAGAAACAAATAACAACAAATAAAAACCATTAGCATTCTTTGTTGAACGTTAATACCGTTTGGCAGCGCTGTCTCTCATGACTTTTCTATGGCCCTGTTTGATTAAATGTCATTTCACCATTTGCATATTCTAACAGCTATTCAGTTATGGGTAGTTTTTTTTTGTTTTTGTTTTTTGGTGTCAATTTTTTGGCGGTGTTTATTCATGTTTATATCACGTCACCATGCACTTCCCACCCAGGTACCCATGGGTGTTTTATAAACGGTGGATCCCACTAACAGGTCTCTTATCTCCAAGCTTCCTTCTCTCCCCCTCTGGGGTTTGTCTGCTCGTCTGGGCGCAGGGAGAGGTGCTGCCGGTGTTAATGTCTGCCCTTAGTGCAGGCCTGTAAAGCCCTCTGGGACTGGAGCTCAGATAAAGCGCTTTATATCTACAAAATAATAACAAAACCAATCTTGTATTCATTAAGATTATGGATGTAAACATGAATATAGAAGTACATTTTTTAATAAAGTGTGAACTGGCGGGAAAAAAAGGATATTGGACATCTATTTGACATTAAATACAAATGGATAATTTCAATTTAAATAATAATAAGTTAGGAGTTATGTAAAAGGATACTTTCCTACTTCCTACTCTAATTGTATGCAACTAATCAGTATTCTGTAACTATGTGGTTTGCCTAAAAATTAAATGTTGATTATAACCTTTATGTCTACTTTTAAATATGCAAATGAACAAGAATGAGAAATGTTAATGATTGCACACGCCTGGAGTAAAGTCAGTGGATAAATTGGGTTTTGCATATAAAAAGAGTTGATGTGTTGCCGGTGTCAGCGTATCTACAAACCTTTAAGCTAATAAATAAAATTAATAAAAGCATGAATACCATAAACCGTGCACCTAATTGAAAAATAGCCCCTGTTCTTTCAAATGCCGCTGGTCTTGAAACCAAGTAAATAAGGATCAGGCCACGAATTTCATCATCAATTTGATTCGGCTATGCAGCTTATTTACTTTGTTGCTGTTGTTGTTGTTGTTTACTTTCAGTGTGCATTTAAAAACGGCTGGGTCTGTTGGAGCTCAGTACCAAGCCCACCTGTGTTCACACAGACATACACTGCACTGAGCTGAAGAATTATCTGTCATACCTGCGTGTGAAAAAGAAAAATGGGATATGTCAGCATCTGACGACTCCTTAATAAATTAACCTTGAATAAAGGGCAGTGGATGTCCTCCCGATAGCACCGCAAACAAATGATCACATCAGACACAGAACATCTTCATCTTATGTTTCTGGGCAACATAAATAATGGATTTTCAACTGTCTCCGTCGTCTGTCTTTCTCTCATTTGCTTCAACACAAAGGCCACTGATTCACAGGCCAACACGGGCCAGAGACAGAGAAACTACAAGACTTGTTGCACACTCGCCAGCCTCAGATTGATATCAAAGAGCTGCTGGCTCACGGTATGGTGATTTATGTCTTTGGCATGGTGGGCGACACCCAATTAACATGTGATGCATTCTCCTAGTCGAGCGCTGTTTGCGAATTATGAATAGTTCCGTGTGCTTGTCTGCGCAGCATAACAATCTCATTCATTTCTTAAATGTCATCGGCAGAATGGCATTAAGACCGTGGCATCCCGGGGGCAGAGCGCTAACGTTTCTGTCTGTTCCCTCTGGCCTCGGCCGACATAAAACACCAGCGGATGGGCTGTTGTTGTATTGTGTGACAATATTTACGAACCGTGCAAGGACACATGACAGGAAACGACAAGGCACAGAGACATGAACAAAGAAAAACATCACTGGCACTTTTGATAAAAGATTAAGTAGGAAACAGAAATAGAAAGAAATATCCAATACAAAAAAAGAGTCAAAGTCAAAGTCCAAGAGTGATAACAAGTTGGTTTATAAGTAGGCTACTACAGGCCAGTTCAATTATTATAATTCCAATATTGCTATTATCATTCTTATTATTATTTGAACAACCCCTAATAATAATTTGTACAATACAAATGTCAATACAAAATAAGATCTACTTATTTAGGATTGGACGCTCCTAACCGGTCCTAACCCAGACATCCATGATCCTAACTTGCATCGAACCATAGACACAATATATATATATATATATATATATCCACTATAGACAGGAATAAATGTTCCTAACTCATTACTATGCGAAAAGGAATAGGTTGTAAAGCAATGTCACGCCCTCCACTTCGTCATCTACTCCACCTGTTCAATCTACACACCTGCGGTTCATCTCCTCATCATCTTGTAAGTATTTAAACCCCGGCTTCCCGTGCACTCATCGTCAGATCATTTGTTGTTCTCACATGTCGGTCTCGCTCTCCGACGCTTGGTAACTTTGTGGTGTTTACGTATGTGTCTGATCGTGTTCTCCTTGTTTTCACAGTGCCACGTCTCATTATCCGTCTACCCACCTGCACGCCCAGTTCACCCCGCCATCCTGTTTTCCCTGTGTTCATTCATTAAGCCCTGGTTACTTTTACCTGCGTGTGTCCTGTGCTTGGTCCTGTGAGCTCTGACCGCAACAGTCCAGACAAAAAGAAAATCTACGGATTATTGAGTCGGATTATTGACTTCTACATTATTTCGTTTGTTAATTTGTTACCTGAAACACTTGAGTTAAATGACGACCCCAACGCCAAGTGTCTTCCATACAGGCTAATATGCTAATGCAACGTCTGTCACGTTGTCCAATCAACTGCCATGTTATGATAAGAAACTAAATAGACCTCAAATCAACTGCCTTGTTATGATAGGAGGCTAAATAGACGTGTTCACCCAACTTCAGGAATTCAGTCTATTGATATGATGTCGGGCATAAAAGTAGCCGGCCAAAGAGGAGCGAGTAGTCGGCTATTTAGCCGGCGGTTATGGAACACCCTGTCACTTCGTTGATATATTGGACAGTTTGTATTCAGTGTAAATTCTTTCTTCTAGAGCCAATTAGTTATTTTTTGTTTCCTTTTCCTCAGACACAGACCATATACAAACGCAATATTCTTAATTAGTGAACTTAATTAAGGTGATAACAATGAGCAACCAGCATGTATGGCTGGATGGATAGGTTGGGTCTTATCATCTGCTAGCTCTTTACATCTCGTGTAAAAAGCACATGTAGCAGGGATCTCTTCATCTTTCAACTCTTTATATTCAATACTCGAGATTGATGAGCAACATGGATGTGTCAATGGCTTTCTGTTTAGACCCATGTTGATCTCTGACTAAGATAACCTGGTTAAGGTTATCTCACTGTGTCATAAGAGCTTTCATCTGATTCTAATCAAATATTGTCAGTGTAGGGCGACAAAATGTCCATACACACACACACACACACACACACACACACAGACCTTGATGAAGCCTCAACATTATTTTATTTTATAATAAAATGGAAAGAAGTTAGTTTCTCTAGAAATAACACATCTTCTACATTCTTAGGGAACTGCCACGGTCAGGAGCACTACTGCCAATAGTAACCTCTTACACTCCAATCCTTCACTACCAGACTTCAAACATCTGACCACACGTCCCTCCGAGCGTGAAGGAACTCGAGTCAACTCCATCAACCCTTTTAAATTAGCATTTGCTTATTTCATCTCAGCTGACAGTTGTCAGTCCACCGCCACATTCATAACTCATGCAGAAATTGCTATATTTTAATGTGATCGAGACAAAAAAAACGTTAAATGTGAACCACCACACTCTATCTGGTCTTACTTGGCTGAACCCCACATATTGCATCCCATTAAAGCTAATACAGCCGTTCTGCGGGCTAAACTCCAGAGACTTCCAACAGACTACCCATGTAGCGTAACACATGACTGACTTCTGATTACAGACAAACTGCAAGGGCAGACCCATAAGGTACCCGTCTCTCCTTGTACAATGCTGAGCAGCACAGAGACACTGCAATACATTAGCAGGAAATGATTCACACTGTTCGATACTCTGGGAAAAATAATAAATAAGCCGCCACCAGCATGTCTGCACCCATTCACCAACAAGAGGAGGCAGGGCAAACACTGCAAACACACGAGAGCACTCTTTATAGACGATTAGTATAGACTTTTAGGAATAGGTATAAAACACCCATGGCCTAAACAGCTTTAATGTGTTTGCGCAAAGTGTAGTGTTGCCTCCTCTGAGCTACGATACATTATCACCCTCTGTGATTGTGTAGTCTCGCATAGCCAGACCTATCTCCCACTCCATTTTAGGGCTGTGCCAGCACTGGAGAAAGGTCTGGCTGAACCCATTATCATTCTGGCATAGGGGAAAAAACACTCTGTCTTGTTTGTATTTCTTTAAACCAATCACAATCGTCTTGGGCGGCCCTGGCATTAAAATGACAAAATCCCAGCAAAACACATAAAACAGTAAAATACTATGTGATACGACATTTACTGCCTTATTGCACAATCCAAACCTTGGTCAAAACTTGCCATTTTCAGCGTGTAGCCTGCTAGCTCGGAGGCTGTTTCACGTAGCGACGGGAACTTTGAAAACGGTAACACGCAGACAGCGGAAGGGGAGGAGAATTCCGACTCACATAGTCGGCCAATGGCAGGCTTATCCCCACAGCCTACATCCTGTCAGACAGACTACTGATTGTGGCACCATGGCGAACACCTTGGGCCCCTGACAGCGTTTCTCCAGGATGGGCGTGTTGTTCACCATGTGAGTGCTTTGATTGCAACACACAATGGGCTTTGACTGCTGTATTGTATTGTGTTACCATTGAGAACCACTACTCAGTATTCATCCATGCTCCAGCCACCCCACACACACACACACACACACACACACACGTGTGGTTTCCCAGTCAAAGCTGCTTTCAGATCTTGTCTGTCTCAGAGCAGTGAACACCTGAGTAGCACCACTCCCAGAAGCCAAGCGATTCATTGCCACAGCTGAATTTGGATCTGCCTCGCTTCAAAGTCCTCACTTGCATGTATAGTATGTGAGTGTACAGGTTAATAATTGTTTTGCGTAGTTTTGTACCCGCTGTTCTGTAAGCCGACGTATATTTGCACCTTTGTGTGTATGTGTGTCTCTGTACGACTATATATGGTGTTTGCAGGCAGCCTAATTAGCCCTGTCTCCTAATTTGGCAAGAATTCACTCAATTAGCCTCTTCCCATTACGTTAACGAATCATTTCAACAGCTTTTGCCTTATGCATTAGCATAATGGCAGCACCAATGAAGCATACTGTATTAGGATGGGAAGGTTAGCACACTGAACGACGCTACCTGTCGGAACATTTCTCACTCTGTATGCCACTTTTTGTTTTGTTTTCTATAATGCATTTTTAACTTAGATCTATTTGTTTGTTGTTGTTGGGGGGGGATTGCAAGCAGTGTCTTTCTGTTCTGCTGCTGAGGGGTGGATCTGAATCATGAGTCAGAACGTACTCCAAAGCTAATAGAAAGCAATAGAAAATGGCCATATTATATAGCCTGACGGAGTGCCCAATGGGCACCTAGACCTATCCAGAAACACTTTGGGTTTTTACACAACAAAGGCGGAGAAGAAAGATTCATATGCATTCAATGTAATGGCTATAATGTACAGGCGGACTAGATGCATATTCATTTCTCTTCCAACATTTTGTTTGCACTCTGTTATGAACTAATAAAGTCATACAAAATTCCAAACGAGTACTACAAAAACACAATAAATCTATATTTTTAAAAAAAGGTTCCTGAGGTCTAATTTGCTATTAGAGCAATTATGTTTTTTTTCTTATTGCTGTAATCTCAAAGACAAATGACCCATAGGAGCTACGTAGCTAAGTATTTCTCTTGCACACATAAGCTACTGTCATCCTCCATTCCCTCGACTGTAAGGAAGCTAGGCTACTAGCATGCACAGGGTTTGTTTACTGTAAGGAAGCTAGGCTACTAGCTACTAGCTACTACTACTAGCTACTAGCTACTAGCTACTAGCACGCACAGGGTTTGTTTACTGTAAGGAAGCTAGGCTACTAGCACGCACAAGGAAGCTAGGCTACTAGCACGCACAGGGTTTGTCTACTGTAAGGAAGCTAGAATACTAACACGCACAGGGCTTGTTTACTGTAAGGAAGCTAGGCTACTAGCACTCACAAGGAAGCTAGGCTACTAGCACGCACAGGGTTTGTTTACTTCACATTCCGCCGGTTGTTAAAAAAGAAAAAGAAAATGAATGAGATGAAAACATTCTGCATTATCCATGATAACCGTTTCTTCAAAGCATACAATAAGGATTGATGTGTCTCATTATATGACTGTCATGAACACTGCTCAACAGCTGAATCAGACGGGAATTCATCCTGGTTTTAAGAAAGCCTTTGCAATCACTTCCTTTGCTTTGGTGTTTGCTGTGATAATTATCGGCACATTTTGGTTCACTGGAGTGTTTGTGTTTATTTGGTGCTTTGCAACACAAGAAACGCTGGGCAGCATCTGGTCCATTCTTCAGACTCTTTGTTATCCGACTGTATTAAACCTCATATTTACATCT
>OOFB01010354.1:17574-37853 GCA_900323305.1 Trachyrincus murrayi | reverse complement strand
AGATAGGATATATTGTAATGAATGCACTTGAATAGGCTGCCATTCAATCCCAAGTACATGCCTAGGAATTTCATTTTCAGGGTGCTCCGAATGCTGACATCTATAGTCCATTCTGTCAGGAGTGATACTAGATTATGCTAGGCTATACCACCACGCCTATTGTGTAGAACTCAAGAAATGCAATCATGGTCTAATTCTGATGGAGTCATTATGGTGCTCGATTGATGACTTCTTCAAATGCTACAATGACTTCTGAAGTGACTTGCCTTGGAAAAAGGCAAGTGTGGTGCACACTGTTTTACAACAACAGTCAATCTGAAAACGTGACAGCTGTAAAGGAGTTTGTGGTAAACTCAATGCTCTTATGACAATGACACAGTAAAACATGATGAGATGTTCGCAAACAAACAGCTCTCTATATAGCCCCGTGTCCCCTAGTCAAACACACACAAAACCCTGCTTATTGTTGATCAGTATATTGCAAGGCATGCCGAGTGTACACCAGTAAACCGTACCTATGCATATTCTTTTGCTAAATGCACACACTGAGAATATAATCCAGTGCCATTGACGTTTCTCTAATTGTGTCATTGCGTTGATTTCTGGAAGTGTCTAACGACAGATGTAAACTGGAGTTGGTGAGCAGAGGCCCGATGTGAATAGGAGTCCCAGAAAACAACTTCCTTGGGTCCAACGACCCGCTGGCATTGGATGAATGCTTTCAACCAGCTGTGTTGTTTGGGGTATTTTTGTAAATATACTAGATTTGCTTCCGGTCGTCCTCCAAGTTATTTTAGTCTATTTAATTGACGCAGGTTTTTTCCTCACCTGACCATTGAACAGATAACGATGCAAATAATGTTACCTTTCACGGCACAGGATTGATAATGTGTATGATTGGATTCAACTCATTTCAACAGGGTAGAACCCTGTTGAAAGGATCACCGTTCGGAACCCGAACGGTGATCTTTGATTCTTGTGTCTGGCACGAGCAATTTAAATGGAGTCACCATGCGGTGACCGTGAGGCCGCTTAAGTAATGTCTGATCATGGAGAACATGTGTCTGCCCTCGCAAAGACACTGTCCCGGCTCCCATTAATTGGACTGATATTCAATTTGAACCCAATTATGTTGTGCGACGGAAGGAGTGAGACGCGAGGAGGGGAGACACATTCCCTCCTAAGTGCCCCACAGTTTAATGCCTATGAAGAAATTATGATAAAGAGCCGAGACTTCTAAGAATAATAAGTGAAAGCCTAGAGGAAGAAATGCCAGGAAAAATGGACCCTGTCTGGGCATATTTGAGCCCTGTGGGCATAGCATGGAATCATACTGAATCTTTGTCTAACCTTGGTCATTCTCACCATTCAAAAAACATGAAAATCTGTTAAAATCTATGTTCTCTATCCTGGTTTGAGACAAAAAAAGGTTTGTTTGACAAGAATGAGCGCCCGCCAGGAACGTCCCGACATAAAAACTGAAAGTGAAATGTATAGCAGCGTAGCGCTGCTGTGCTGTGGTGGTGTAGCATCTTATGCAGTTGTTTTTTTAAGTTAGAAAGATATTGGACAAAATTTCCCTAATGGATATAACATTAAAATCGCTGCTTAGACGTGTATCCTGCTAGCTCTACAACAGGACAAAGCAGGTCAGAAACTGCGTGACCAGCCGAGCTCCGGTGTGGGTATACCGCACATGGACGGTATAAAATACAGATTAAAACAGACTTTCGATATGCGTGAATAAAAAATAAAAAAGCGTGTTTTGGACCATGCATTTCATTCAAATTATCATTATTGGTATTTCTTGCATCTTTTTTTGCATCTCTTTTGTTAATGTAATTACATATTAGCGAAAAACACAAACTGTAATTACATAACCATATTCCCAGGCAATATTTGTTAAATGTTGCTTAACATTGACAGCCAGAGAGCAAATTACCCCCCTTCTAAGTTGAAATCTTTCTTTTCCTTTTTCCCCAAGGAAGCTATATGTGACTTGCTTCTGACTAGGCATCGCTGGAATACATTATGCAGGCTCAAAGTACAATATAATATTCCCTTGCAAAACCACAGGCTCAAAGTACAATATAATATTCCCTTGCAAATCTACAGATACGCATGTTAACTTGCATGTAAATTCGGCAGGATTATCTCAGTATGGGCTAGCATAACTAAACCCAAACCTATGAACTGAGCCCACACATCATCAGGTTCAGACCAAGCATGTTAATTACAATATCACGACCACGCCCAGTCAATCCTGAGAAAAGCTCTGATGAGTACATTCAATTATATCAAATAGTCAATTATATATTTTCCATTCAAACGTCGGTGGATGCCTGATAATAACCTCCACTTTGATTTCATGAATACATTCAATGATTTGATTTAATGTTCCCTGGGGCATTAAAAGGGAATGTTTGCCAGATGGAGATGCCATGCCAATCAGAATCAGAATCAGAAGTACTTTATTGATCCCCGGAGGGAAATTGGTTGCCAATAGCATCCACCAACCTGTTCCATAGTGTTCTACAGCGCTGTGGCTGGCTGTGCTAAACTTATTTCGTTTGTGAACTCCAACAGTCCTTTGGACCTGTGGTGCATGGGAACACCCCCTGCCTTGGTCAAGGTGAGGCAGAGTTTGGCAGAACACAAAACGTACTGAACCATGGGTTCAGTAAACGGGTGAAGTGTGGCTTTAATTGGCAGAAACAAAGACTTCATTAGTATGAAGAACAGGTACTGTACCAGACGTGAGCGGGCCGGTTGATTGAGACACCCCAAGACAGTCCACTTTCAATCAGTTTCAGCAAATTGTTTCACTTACCTAGAAAGAGAGGGAATAAAAAAAATATAAATAAACAGTGTGAATTCAAATCGTAGGCAATGATGAATTGCGTTTAAGTCTTAGCTCCATTTCGACATTGATTGGCCAAAAGGGAGATGCAATTAGATTTAATCTAAATATAATTTAAAGCTTGTGAATGTCTTAGTTAGAGTGCTTTCAGCCAGCAAGGCAGTTGTTTCTCCACCAACACATTGTGTCTCACCGAACCCAGATGAAGGTCATGGATCCTTTTGTCTTTTTTGCTTTGTTTTTTTTTGTGTTCTTTTCTTTCCATTTTCTTTCTCCCGAACTTTGTCTGCAGAGGGTTGCGAGGCTATATTCACTAAATGGAGAAATATTTATAGCAGACAAAAGCCATGTCAGACACAATGCCTTGATCATCTCTCGCTACGAGCCGTGTAATAGCAGTATGTGGTGTAATGATGCAGCTATGGCACAATGGGTCCATGCGTCAGCCCACATTAATACATTAGGTCTCCAGCCATCACTCGGGTCCATCAAAACAATGAGCTGAAATCAAATAACTCCCAATGGGTTCCTCCCAGTAGGTCTTACTGTGAATGTAGGAGCGTGGGCTGTCATATTCTGTCAATGCCCAATTTATATTACACCATCATTAAGCAGATGTTTTAAACATCCTAAGCTGATTTTTAGCAGCTTAGGATGAATATAAATTTGTTTCCATTAATCCATGCTAAGAGCCTTTGTTCAAACAAACATGCAAGAAAGCTAAAGTAATGAGTAATAAATTGTGTTTTCTGTATTAATGGTAAGGTATTTAGGTGTAAGATCTGAATATGTTGCCTATTATTATATACTGGTAATCACTGTAGGCTTAACTCAGTTCACTTTGTTAATTTAATTAGAGTATTTGGACATTCAAGGTTGTGGAGAGGAAAGGACATTAAGACAGGGCATTGACTATGGTGCAGCACACATTGTATTTCAAGGCACATTCCTTGACATAATAAACTTGTCGAGGAACATTTAAACTCCTATAGGCCTAGTATTTCTTCCCAGTAGGCTACACCATTTGTTGACTATAATATACAATATATATTCATACAAACATCAGCACTCCAAAATCAAATAAACAATTTACATAGAAGGTAATATAAACAGGTGTTGATCAATATGTTCCCAACTACCTAAATGAACAGCAAACAAATATCGAGTCATACACTGCAGGAGTTCAAGTATTTATATACATTCTAGTTTTTTTATGCAGTTGTTATTGTACACAGCATGATGGTGTGGAATGGACATTAGCCTGCTAGAAAGAGAAAGAGTCTTCACTCGGAGATAAGGGGCTACGGCAGAGAACTATTCAATTATTTGCACCTAATAGTGTGTCCATTGCAGACCATTCAGGCGCAAGCATACGAAATAGTGAAGGCAGAGACTAACAGGTAGAGGCTAACCAAGGAGCCGCTGGAGGGTGTTTCTAAAACACAACAAAGCACATTGCAAGAGACGGGCAACAACTTTGCTGTGTACCACAAAAGCAAAAACGCACATCTATTCACTTACACACACGCACAGACGCACACACACACACACAAATCGAAAAATACTCTCTCTTTGCTACCACACGGTGGGTTTAAAAGGTTTCAGAAAAGCTGTACAAATGGACCTCTTGCTGATGAAGATGTACAACACCTGCAGATTGTATCAGACAATCCAGGTGACAGATCCCAAACGCTGATGCCGGGCCGCACTACTGGGCTACTGGCTTCATTACATGGGGCTCCTGTTGCAACTGCGTCTGGAAATTAATTTTATGCCTGATTTACTACACCGAGGCACTTGAATGCACCTAAGGCTGATACCATCAACATCCCCAGCCACTTCATCTCGCTGGAAGTCTCACAGTGAGAGCAGAAATAACAGGGTTTCTTTTTTTTCTCTTAAAGGTGCCATGAAGTCAGGTGCTGAGCGTAGTTCTCCATAAGCCCCGGCCGCCTACTCCACAGCCGCCCAGTAGTGACACATTCCGGCCGGCTACTTTTCTGATGCGCAAATGTATTTCATCTGCCCTCTCGTAATTTGTGTGTGCGCGCTCTAATCTGTTTGCGAGGCAGCGCCGACACACTCGTCTCCCTTGTTTTGTGTGTGCGCCCGTGCTCACATCGGTTCGCCGAGCTGTGCATCGCTCCACTCGCCTCTCTTCTTCCCCGTTTTAAAGTGTGCATGCGACTCAACGTCGTCTGCGGGTAAAGTCATCTGCGGGTAGGCGTGTTCACCGCAGCGTTCTGCTGCTCTGCTTGGGCAGTTTCATTCGCATTTCACTTTGTGGCCGCAAGTCACACTTGTTGTGTGAGCGCTTACACATTCGAGCAGTTCAGAAATGATAAATCCCTCGAGGCTCCCCTTCAGTTTACTAATGAATGAGTGCAGGACCTATGGGCTTTCAGAGCTAACGACCAGAAAACCGTCTTTCGCACAAAGGTAGGTAATACCTCTCCGTGTCACCGCTCTAAACTCAACAAAACAACTTATTTTTCCAAGGCCAACACTGCATCACATTCATTCACATTCAGTCATTACAGTTTGTCTTTTGCTTAGGCCACATTTTGGTTAACTTGGACTAGTTTCTTTAGTGGTGATCAGCTGGAAATGTGAAGGCTATTTTGATTTTCTTTTTTTTGATCATTCATTTTATACTTATTTCAATGTTCCTTATGTCTTAGGTTTTGCACTCTCAACGCCTCACTGAACCTCCGCTCAAGCCATGAGTGATCCTCAGCTCCAGTGGCCAAATGGAGTGTGCACACGGCACATGCATGGCTGGCAGAGCAGAGCACATGTTGGGGCTCTCCTGTTTAAAATGTAAAAGCAGCAGTGTGCATACAGGGGACCAAGACAGCCACTGACGTTCCAGCCTACTGAATGACGCCCAGTAGTGTGGAGGTGGGCTACAAGATCGACTGAGAAGAAGGTGCTCTGCAAGTGCATCAGTGGAGAGAGAAGGATGTCAGGGACCCGTGTTGGCTGCAGAGCCACACGTTTGGACCCGTCACCCCTACTTCACAGCAAGGCTGTGGAATGGAGGACGAATACTAATGAATATTATGTTACACAAATAAGGAGATTCAGAATTGGAGTAATTTTCCATCATGTATTATGGTCTCGGTCACAAATATTTATTATATTTATAGTGTATACCCATTTCACAGCCACTAGCCTTCTCATTGCCTCTTAGCATCTCACAGCCTACATAATTTATAGTTCTTAATAACTTACTGTGTAAATATTGTTAATTCATGTTTTAATTCCAAATATTGTGTTGCTTTATGTCTATGTAGCAGCTTCCCCTGCTACATGCCACTACAGTGGCTGTTCTGGGCTCCTCCAATATCAGGACACAGGCAGATGATGATTAAACCGGTTTATTGCAGAGTTTGAGAATGGTTTTGAAGAGGCAGAGCAGGTGGTACGTGCTGACATGCTAGACTGTACAAGACTGTAAATGACTCCTCCTTCAGAAATAATAATAATAGTGGATATCATATTTTATTGATATATGGACCTCTAAACTATAAATGTAACCTTTGACTTTACAGAATTTGTTTAGTTGTTTTCAAAATGAGGGGTTTTTGAGGAGGAGGCTCAATGCTGCTCTTATTAGAGACAGGAGTCAGTGAAGCAAATATGAAGAAGGGTCTGAATGTTACTGACAGGCTTTTTTTTTTTTTTTTCGCACGCTGATTTTTGTAGTTTTTAGGCAAAACTAAATGTGACCTTTTAGGGTCTTCACCAGTTTGCACCCCTGGTTATAGATGGTCTTAAATTTGAAAATCGCCAAAGGGAGGGGGGGGCTCTATATAAGCCCCCTGCCGGCTACTTATATAAATTGTCTGGCTACTCGGTAAGTCTGTGGAGAACTCTGTGCTTAGCCAACTGGCAAGTCCGGCCCAGCGAGGCTTTCTGCCCCTTCCTGCGTCCTGCACGATGATGATTTGTTACAGCGATGCTGCAAGAGTATGTCAGCAGTTTTTACCCCCTTTGGAGGGACACCATGCAAATTCCTGTCATTTTAGGATTTGGTAAATGATGGAGGGAATATTAACAGCTCTCATCTTTTTGAAACAATAAAAAGCAATTTAATGGTTGGGATCCCTTTATTGCAAGTGTCAGGATGTTAATGGAAGCGGAGTGTGTTTTTAGCCGAGCAGACGGGGGTCTATAAAGACAGGCTGGAAAGGCTGCTTTGAAGTCAAGTGACACATTGAAGGTTTGGAGTGGTTTCAGTGTTTCTCAAGGAATTCTATCAATGCCTGGCAAAGTTTGACCGCGTTATTTATGGTGTGCCAAATTTCACCGAGAGGACCCGTATCCGGTGCGCCCCCCCCCCTCCCAAAAGCGAAGATGTCCTAAAGCATTTAAACATGTGAGAAAGTAGTCATCTGACATCCCCCTAGAACTATTCTATTCTCAACTTTTAGTGTGATTGTTTACATGATGATCTGCATCCCTTGTCGGTCATGTTTTCGTAAACGGCCGAATGGTGCGTTGCTTTAAATGTTGCTGCCGCAAGGAATTGTGGGACGGCATTATGGTCCAGTGTACCCTATGCTAAAGGAGATACGATAGGAAGCATTGAGGCACCTTTCCTTAGCATTTAGAGAATTCGACCAGCACTTATCATGGCTGCCACTTAGATACTTCCAGGTCATTCACTCAGTCAGGAACCTTCCTAAGCAAAGAAGAGGGTTCCACAGGAAGTAGGTCACTTGCCTTCGATCAGAACACACCGTATTTATCGTCATCTGGTGGCCGTGCAATCGCGATGGTTTGGCTTGGTGTCATTCAATTCTACTCTCCCTGACCTTTCAATCGAGGCGTCAAATGTCAAAATTGAACAATAGGTTCTCGAGATATCTACCTGTTCCTGTCTCATCACATTTGTATTGTCATTTTTGCATTGATTTGCACTGGAGTTATTGTTTTTATTCTGGAGAATCCGCCTAAAGCTACCTCTACTAAAACCTCTATCTTTGCTCTACTTCACTTTATTGGCATCAAATCTTGACCCAGCTACTCGTCAGATGTTGTGCTATGGCCTTATAGTACTATAGGGCTACCAACTGATAAAGCACTAGGTGGTATTCACTCTAAAACATGACATTTATTTCAGGTGGAAATGGAATCATCCATTTATCCATTTATCATTCTAGCTTTAATCACTCTGACCCAGTGGCATCCACATTGATTATTTCACAGGCGTTGTTCTTTCTTTTGGTACCAATATTACATATTATAGCCCTTGGAGTTGTGGAGATATACTCTATTCACTTTGGGTATCTGAGCCAGAGGCCTAGAGATGAAGAGGTTAATTGTGACCATTGTGATCATTTACAGAACTGAAGATTGCCTACTGTTAATACAGGAATTACATCTTTTTTTCAAATTCAAATTGTATGCATGATAGGAGTTTTGAGGTTGTGTGAAATTCAGCATAACAGCCTTTTTTCATACCTACCTACATGACGAAATTGATAATGGAACTGTCAATATAGTATACACAGTATATAAAGTGAACATTCACACTCATACAAAAATAAATATCTAGATATTAAATATGTAGACAACCTATGCTTCTTAATAAGTTCATTATTGTGTGTATATGTGGATATATTTTGTTATGTTTATGTATTTATGCATATTTATTATGTGTAATATTATTTATTTCTTGTCTGCTCACGAACAAATGACTTACTTTCTGTTGAGAAGTCTTGTTCATGTAATGTATGTCTTTGTGGGGCGGGAGGTTGGGTGTGAGAGTATGCTTTTGTATCTGTATCTATGTTGTTGTGATGTGTTTTCTCCAGGACCCCCATGATGGTTCATCTCAAGGGGTTATCCTTCAATAAAGTTCATACAATTGCTGTAAAAAAAACAAAAAAACGTGCTACCCTTTATTGGCAAGGGATACATAAAGGTGAATAAAATGTTCAATTAACTGAAGTTTCAGAGGGAACTTTACCATACAACAAAGCACACAAAGTAAGAATCACAATTAGCTCAATCCAAGTGAAAATGGAAATTGTCAATATACACCTCTCACAAAATATGAATATCAAAAGAAACAGGGCATTTGAAGCCGAGGATGAGGTTCATCCCTTTCCATTTCTTTCACTTGTATGATACTAACCACTTTTCAAGGTAAGAACAAATACGGATTCTTTGAGAACATATAGAAGAAGTACAATATTTTCTGAGAATAATGTGCAAAAAATCAATTGGCAGGAGACATGAACAAGGATTTTCTGAAAGCTACACCCACACATTGTGTTATACATAGGCCTACACCAGTGAACCAGCACATTTATTCAAGCTGAATATGCAAAACTGAAGAAAATGAAATTATGGAAGGCAAAGAAAACGAAAGAATGTTATTTTGCTCACAGACCCATGTTTTAGGGATATTTAGGGATATCAGTTACCCTGATGTGCAAAAATGTTGAGTGCCATATTTTCAATTAAAATATTTAACATTTTATAAACCCAAAGAACCTCATGTAGAAAGCAACTTGTTAGTCTCCCAAATGATATGCTGTCATGTATGCAGTGTTTTCTGTCTTTCTGTGAAACAACAGTGTTGAACAACATTCCTCTTATTCATTAGAAAGCACACGGTCTGTGTCACCCTGTCATCCAAGGTGAAACTAAATGGAAGACTTGTTTGATAAATGTGTCAGAATAAATGGCACACTGACTTTCCAGCACCGGTGGAAAATACATGAACGTTTAACATGAAGGATGGCTTGCGTCAGCTAATGCCTCATTTTAATGGCTAATGGATGACCCTGATCCTTCTAACCACTGGAGAAAGATTCATTTTAGGAAGATGAGCATAGGGCCATCTTTTGCTGATTCTTAAAAAAAAAATACTCCGCTCTCCACCGATATTTTCCTCTCGTCATCTCTGTAAATCTTGTATGCCGTCTTTCTTGAAGTATTTAAAGTATTATTGTGATTTATTGATTTAATGTCTCTCTTTGATTTAGTACTCTTCCTTTATGGAGCACTCCATTTATATATATTATCTCATATTGTATCCATGGTGAAGGACAAAACAACTGTAGTAAAGTCAAGAATGCCTTTACTGCTGCACTTAGCTTTAGTCCCTCGTCTCCAGTAGTCCTGATAGAACCCAAATTAGCCTGATATTTCATCTGTGTACCGCGTTGTCTTCAGTTTAGTATGGTTGCAATGCTGTGTAACACAGCATTGCTCTAAACTGCAATGTATAAAATTCTAGATTTTTAGGAATTATACAACAAAACCTCGCCTTAATACTAACTATACCAGCACCATGTTTACGCTATTCAATATAGTTTCCCGTAGGGACCAGAATTAAATCCCATTATGCACTAATAGCACGATTATGTGTAATTGCTTATTACAAATTAAAAGCCAATTCCGCAAGGTGGCTGACAACACGGCGGCAATCTGTGCCTTAATATACTGAAAGCTTTAAACTTTGTGTCGAGTTGTTTCAGTCGAGTGACAGTCTGCCAAATGTGAGCTTTTACTCTCAGAGCTAAACAGCTAAATAGGCCCTCGCTCTTTGCAATTAAACCGACCTAACAAGGTCGCACTGAACTTGACACCCACCGCACTCGCTCATCATTGTAATGGAAGACCTCTGCAAGCGGGCTCCATTAATTGTGTTTGGTGTCACTGAACACTTGGAACTCTAATAGAGTAGTCTGATCGAGTTTAATAAAACATGTACGTGTACATTCAGTCTGCTTTTTAGGGATGACCCCCAAATAGTATAGTCGACAGTTTCTTGTAGAGTCTCTTTCAACAGTGAAATTGTATGTCAAAGTTGAAGAAACATTACATTGCAGCAGTCTTTATTGGCAGTTACGGTCAAACACCTTCGTCAGACTGATGAACAGTGAAGCCGTCACATTCTTGGGGAAAATGCAGGTGACAGGAAGGATCTTGTAATTTAGGCTGATGGACGAATGCTGATTGTTTCACTGGGATTGATTGGGATCATCTCCCAATAAACCACAATGTATTGCCTATTTTTCTATTAGTGACATGCTTTTACCCTGGGAAATAACTCTTGTGCTTACGTTCCATCTCCTTGTACACCACCATCAGGGTGGCTGAGCTTTAAACATTGTAAGGAGTAATAGTCCGCAACATGATATAGGCATATTTACCAATTTGGTATAAATATCAGGCTATTTTTTACTCCCAATAAGAACCTAAAACTAACTAATGGGCTTTGAATGGACCTCCTTAGTGTGTATTGATAAGACACGGAAGAGTCAATTATTTTTCCTTTCCCGTTTCAACGAGTACAACTCAGCCTGCATGAAGCTGAGAGTCAGCGTCTGACTGGAATTCTCCTGCTGTATTCATGTGTGACGCTTTAAATTAAATAAACAAGGGAATGCAACTTTTAAAATTCTGTTCGGATGGCATCAGTGAGTTTTAATATCTTATACTCATTGTTATTTACACCATTCTGTGATTCCATTAGGCTTGTCAAGTCCTCAAGAAAAATAGATAGTGACGGACGTCGTATGGCTGACAACCAGATTACTTCACGAGAGACAACGCTTTGATTCCCATTTAGTCGACTGTGTGTGCACAGCCATTGGGCCAAGATTAGTTGCCCTATATACACTGACTGCGTATTTGCCTTTATACGAGCAACACTCTTCTTAAGTGTTAAATGTGTAGTCCTATCACTTGGCCTATGTCTACACATCCTGTAATGCATACACACTACATGGCTTCCTACCCTAGTCAGCATGCACTACTGTTTCACTCCAATGTAAATCGACGAGAGATCAAATAACATCATGTGCTGGGCATGCAATTAAAGTAAACATTGACAAATTACACAGCATGTGAACTCATCAGTTATGGTGATGATGGGCTTGGCAGGATGAAGAAATATGTTGCTATTTAAATAATAAGTAGCCCACAGGGAAATGTGCTATATCACATCCGGAAAGGGGGGGTGGCAGTGATACCATTAAGATATAACATAACATACAGTATATGTGACATTTTATGTATCGACTGTTAGGCCTACTGAAGTACTAGTTCATCTCAGTACAAATTGAAGTCTGAGGACTTAAGCGCACAGATTGGTATTGTTGATATTAACAAAACCATCTCAGCTGAGCACACAGTTTAAAAAATTTAAGTTTTTTGTGTGGTTAATAATTGTGTTCAGTTAATCTGTTTTGTTCTAGCTCTTCTACCAACCAGCCAGAACAACCTTTTCATTCTTTGAAATGTTTCTTGAATTAATTATAAAGTAGCAGTGCTTTGTGTAGCTAAAACTACAAGTCTGTAGAAAGTAGTCTGGACTACTTTCCGTAATACTTACTTCAGGTTCATGGAAGTGCAGAATTTACGATGGACATATGGCCGGTTGAACCCTGAATTACACACCATGACAGGAAGACCCCCATTGATACATCCCCACTAACACCTAGAGACAAGTTACAGTGTCCATTTCATCCAAGTTGGAAACCCCACAGACACAGGTGGAGTGTGCTGAATCCAAATTAATTAATTGTATTATTATATCAAATTATCCTTTTAACCTCAGTTAATTCTGGACTTGTTACTATTTTTATTGCCTCTTCCCTCAGGTTTAGTATGTCAATTCTAGCCTATACTGAAATTCCATGGGTCAAAATGAGCTGCTACTTAATGCTTAATATAAATACTAAAAACCTTGTACAATATATTCTAATTGTCTTTGCCTTGCTACGGTGTACATAAGGTAGCATTAGTGCACTAACATACATGCATCCTATAGCTACCTACTGCTCATACCTTTTTTTCCCGCAAAGCGCTTATTGCTCATCATATACATTTCAACATGAATGGTTAACTACAGGTCAATTCTGCCCGTTTGATGCTTGGTCTATCCGTGACATGGGTGGGAGTGTTTTAATGAGAATTAGTCTCTCGCCAATAATTAAGGTACTCACATTTTACTCAAGCCAAGTTGTAAAGAAAATAATAACTATTCTCAGAGACTGAGGGCGGAACACATGAAACAGCTGTCGTTGTGGGTGACTAAATCAATTTATAACTGCTTACCTACCACCCCAGGGGAACGTAACCTCCTGGCCTGCTGCTAAATCAGCCATGCTGTTTAGCCACTGCAATTCAACAACAAACCCTGAAAGAGGAATACAAACACGGTTTGATATTTGGCAGCCCTGTTAATGTGCTAGCTAGGGATTAAACAACGCTAATTGAACAAAGAATGGACTACTTATTATACTATGTCCATATTATATTGTTATATTGCTTCATATTTCATCTCATGAAATATGTCAAAGCTAGTTATGACAAATGCAAGATTACATTGTGCTACAATTGTAGAACAGAATATTGATCAAATATAATATATAGGATATTGAATATTTAAAAATGTTGTGCCCAACACGCTACATTTGTCACCTGACATATAATAGGGGTGAAAGGTCAACCCTAGTGAGGACGCATCGGAAAAACAACTTGACATTTATACAGCGTTGCACTGCTTTGACTCAGAAACACACAATCATATTCAGATATGTTCTTGTCTAAAATTAAAATCGAAATTCCATATTTTTGCATGGCATGGCATTAATATATCTAGCAGCATCAAGGAAAAGACATGCAGACAATACTATCTCTTGAAGGGATCCACAAGCTGAATTAAAACAGTGCAGATTGTGTGTACACTGGGAATAAATAACAGCAGACTAGTAGAATAATAAAAAAGTCACAGTGGCACCTTTCTGCAGTTAACCGTCTTAAGGTCATCATCCAAAACAGAAAAGCATTCACTTCCTATCTATATTTCCTCTCACATTATGCCGCCTCTGATTTTAAAGGTCGTCAGGAACGGCACCTACACTAAAATACACAAGGATGTTTTTGTTTTTCTCTAAACTCCTTGGAGACATTTTCTGTGGCACTTAATTCCAAACCTCAAATGTGTCCGAAAGGTACTAACTGCTGATGTGGGTGGTACAGCGTTGTATTGGGGTCATCAAAACTGATATGGGTGAGTTGTATAAAGCGGTCCCGAAGGGAGAAAATAACTGAGTTATAAGGCCTGCCACTTCGACTCTAAGCAGGTGCTGCAGAGAATGAAACTCAATGTTTTTTTCCTCAATGTTGTGGTTCTGTGCAATGATTACACAGAAGCGAGCAATGCTCAGCAAATAGGATCAACGGGAGGATTAGTTTACTTTTAATGACGAGGCAACCTTGATATCCACGTTGTCTTTACTGTGCGTGTATTCTTCAGTCACTGTTGATGCCATGCACAAATGAATGGGAATAGTAAAAGAAACGTTACCAAATTCAATGTTTTTTTAATTTACCAAATTAAATGATTGTTTAATAGACTTGATCTGTGTGTCATCGATTAGTGTTAATTGTTACGTTTTTGTTATTACTATTTAATAAATATCAGACAAAGAGGGGGATAATTATACACGTTTATTTCAGCCCACTAATGACTTTTTATCGATTATATTCTGACCAAGTAATTATCTTGTAAGGTATTTACCAAAAGCCAACCTGATAAACGACGAGCTGAGAAGAACAATAGCAAATGAATAATCGGCAAGCTATATTATTATCCTGGTAGAATATTTTGCATTCCTAATTAATATTATGAAATTAATTTAAAAATGCATGACACACTGCACTTTTTTCAAATTTGTATTCAATACTGAGGACAATTTGTAAATATTTACACAAACAAACACAGGAAAAATAATTTGCCTGTTTCAATCGTGTCTTGATGAAAGCCAATGCCTCTGTTTTGATTCTACCATTGACGATTTCTAAAAATTAATACAAGGTGAGGGCACTGGCATGCATTAAACAATAAAACTAAAACTAAACAAAACTGAAAGTTTCATGGTAGTAATTGACTTTGGTCAGATGTGAATGCTAACTCGATTTCCTCTTTGAAGGGCCACAAACATTACAACAGGGATGACCTCAAGGCTGCTGGGATGATGTTGAATTTTCAATAAGCTATTCAATTATTCATGATACTTAATGCTTGGACATCTCCTTCACCCTCCTTGTTTATAATATATTTTAGTCTGGTTGGTTGGGATCTTAAGGTCTTGTATTCATTCATCAACAAATCTGCACGCACACATCAAGAACACAACAGCATAATTTCATTAAAACTATGTACGAGAGTACATTTGCACTCTATTCCAACAACCTTGAGCTGTTTTGTGTTGATATTGTATATTAAGCTTGCTCTAATGCAATTTGAGTCTGAAGATCATTCAACACCGTACTGTTCTGTGTTAACCTCAAAATATAAATGAACGGACCAGTTGCTCAGGTTCTGACCAGTTCCTGTCAATGCATGAAACAGTAGCACGCATCAGGCTATACATACCGAAAAACAACCAACCCCCTATATACATACACGCTCAAATCCCCCTTCCGGGATCAAACTAGTTAAACCCCCTCTCATTTCAACACAGTCGACTGGGCCCTCCGCCACCAGAGTGGGTCCAAGGCACTTCGCTAACAGTTGCTAACACTTGGCGTAATAAGCTTCATCGGCGGCGTGGGGTTCGTATGATCATGACAATGATATCACCAGTGATAATATGGTTTTATGAGCCCTCTCATTCGCCCATCTGCTCCTCTCGCCTCCCTGCTCCGGCTGCCCATGGCTCCATCTGAACTCCCTCCCCGCGCCATCTGGCCTCTTCTGCTAATCCCCTTCCCCCGACCGCCACCACCACCACCACCCACCGCGTCCTCTTCACTCGCCATCACTCATAGCAGAGTGCTGCTTGTGCCTCGCTTCTGTCGGCTTCTTTGCTTTGATCAAGGGTTTGTTTGGGTTGTCGTATGGCATTGTGGGTTGTTGTTGTTGTATACGATGATGTATACGATGATGTATACGATGATGTATACGCCACGTCTCGCGTGTAATGTGTAATGTGCGTGTTCAATAAAGGCGTTGAAAGAGCATGACTTTCTAGACAACACGTTATCCGAATTGCTTGTACCCCGGAGCAAAGCTTATATTATACAGAAAAATGAAGAGCAACATTTTGAAGGCCGGGTGGGACAACTTATACAACAGTAGAACTATAGGCCCCCAATGATTCATCACATTTTCTAGATCTGTTAAATACCCCCAAAAAAAATCCGCCAGAGCACTTACAATGAGCACTGGAAACTACTGAAGTAGCTGGCCCAAGCGATGGATGGCAGGGCGTGTCTTGAATGATGAGCTTAATTAAGAGCCGGGTCAGTCAGCCGCGGCTGACATTTTGGAAAGTGAGTTAAGGCTTTTAACGAGAGCAGATGTGCACATCCAACATTATCGACAAACACATTGATTTCCGCTCCTACAGTGAGATGTGAAAGATGCTACTTTTTATTAGGCACTGTAGCGCACTGCAAAAGACGATCAACTGGAACGCATTGGTGTTCTACTACCATAAGAAAAAGAAAATGAGAACTTGAAGATAATTTGCGCTGTAATGTTCTAAGAGGTCAAGTCTTGTTAAATTGTTGAGAGGCGATAGAGAAATGGTCGCTTTGCTTACTGCTTTGCTCATTAGGTTCCTCCCATGAGCGCAAAGTCCTCAAATAAACGTGTGTGTATAATTACAGGTGAAAAACGCTGGAAAATTATCTTGCTTGTGATTGTGATCACAACAATACTTAAAATAGATGAGGTGGATGCTTGCACTTCTCCAAATCTCAATCAGAGACAGCTTGTTATGTAAGCTAATGGCTCCGACCATCGCGGAGCGAAAGTGGTTTCTCTGAACACAACATATTTTTCAGATAACAGCATCAACAACCACAGTATCATAAACCATACGCGGTAGTGTCTGAAAGATTAGCAGAAAGGTTATAATGTTGTTGTTTACTATTTTCATATTTAGCCAAAAAAAACTAAAATAAAAAAGTTTCACTCACTTCTAAGGGTTGATTTGGTCCGAACCAGTGAACACAAACCGAACCTTGGTTCGGTTTGTGTTCACACTGCGGTATTTAAAAGAGGAAAAAAATGTGTGAACAAACACCACCCCTGAGAAAACTACTAAAGGGTTACAATACATACGTTTCGTGGCTGCGTTCTCGCTCAATACTGGAAAAATGTGTAAGTTACAACCAAAATGATGGGAAAATGGGGTCCAGGTTGGAAAATCCCGAAGTTTAAATCCTTTAAACCATGTCCAACTCAAAATGGAAAGAATTATAAGTTGTTGTAAAAAGAACTGACTTCATTAAAAAAATGCAAAAAGAGACCAAGGATTCTTGTCTTGTCTTTCTTTTTTTGAAATTGGAATTGCATAATACAATAAAACACTCAATTATTCCTGACATTGTTTTCTATTGTGTGTCACCTTCATCGAGGCTATAGGGTTAATAGAATGCATTGAAATTATCATAATGGGTGAAGATGGGCACACCTCATGGACGATGTAGGATGTCAGCAGAAAAAATATCTGCTTCCCGTTATGAAAGGCATGCTTTAAAGTCCTTCCCTCAACGGTTCGGACTGGAATACGCGTCACTAGAGAATTGTCAGAAGAGAGAACATGGAAAAAGTTAATGTGAAAGTATAAAGGAGAGGAAAACCTCCTGAAGAGAAAGGACACGATGATTTATAATATATATATCGGTTTTATTGTAAATCTATATGTCAATCTATCTATGTAAATGTATGTTTTTGTACCTATATTTGAACCTACATTTCCTCATTGTAGTACCTAGTACCTTGCTGTAACACCCAAATGTCCATTTAATAAAACAATGCTGGAATTTGTCTTAGCTTTATCTCATATTTCATGTCTTGTCTTATTTACATATTATTATCTCATAATAATAGTTCCCATAGGTTGTGAAGGTTGGCTGTCCTATAGTTGTTGACAATACATAATCTATGATAGAAGTACCATTATACAATGTGCAATGTTGCTTTCCACCAGGTCCCCACCGGGGCCTTGAGCTGGTAGTAGGACCTACTGGTCCATCCATACCGATATACGTGAACAATCATTAGAACAACACAGGAAAGAGATCCCGTGTGTCTAGCGGTGTATACCTGCCCAGGAGACGGTATGAGTCCCGTGTGTCTCGCGGTGTATACCTGCCCAGGAGACGGTATGAGTCCCGTGTGTCTCGCGGTGTATACCTGCCCAGCAGACGGGGCTTCCAAGCGAAACCATTTGGCAGCAGCACTCCTCTCTATACTCCTCTCGTTTGGTCAATATCCTGACTAAAACGCAATTCAACTAGATATGTCACGTTTCAAAATTTCCCCAATGGATATAACATTAAAAGTGTGTCCTGCTAGCTCTACAACCGTAAAAAGCAGGTCAAAAACTGCATGACCATCCGAGCTCTGTGTGGGTGTAACTCACATGGACTGTATAAAAGACAGATTAAAACTGACTTTCTATATATGTAAATTTGTGGAAACTATTGCGGACATTTAAAAAAATATAAAACGCCTACAAAACAAGTAATAATAATAATAATAATAATAAACTTTATTTATATAGCACCTTTCATACATAAAATGTAGCTCAAAGTGCACTTTACTTTTGAAGCATTAAAACAAGAAACAATAAATATGGCAGAAACAAATAAATACAACAGCATCGATTAAAAATATAAGCCTTCCAGTAAAGGCATGTTATAAGCTCTTTTTTTTAAATGTGCACAGAGCTTTGCCTGATATACATGGGCAGGGTGCATAATACATAAAAGCAGCTTCCCTGCTTTGTTTGTGGAGTACTTTGGGCACGATTAAAAGACCAGCATTGGAAGATCTAAGGGCTTTTGGATAGGATAGGATATTAAAAAATCAGATGTATGAAGGTGCTATGCCATCAAGTAGAAAAGAAACAGGGAGCCAGTGCAGTTCAGCTAAAACAGGAGTGCTGTGGTCTCTCCTCTTGGTCTTAGTTAAAAGTCTAGCGGCAGAATTCTGTATGAGTTACAATTTCTTTAAAGACTTTCTCGGGAGACCAGTAAAAAGTGAATTGCAGTAGTCTAACCTACTAGTGATATAAACATGAATTAGTTTCTCAGCATCCTGTACTAGTGGCCGTACTTTGGCAACGTTTCTCAGGTGGAAGAAAGCTGCCTGGGTCACTTACTTACTAATATGGGGTTTAAAACTTAAATCCAAATTTATCCCTCTGGAGCTGACTAGGTCATGAGTGTTACCAAGGTTGTGGGTCGACCCAGTAACATGCTGCTTTAACATGCTATCTAAAATATGAAAGAACTTAATGGCTTTGGCATCAGTGTTCTTATTCACATGGATATTGAAATCTGCATTTACATAAGTTCAGAAAAGTGGTCGACAAAACCTGCCAATAGTTTAGGAGGGCGGTATAATGTTAGTAGGAGTATAGCTGGTTCAGCCTTCACAGTGAAGGCAATATACTCAAAATGAGGAGAAATCACCAAAGCTGACCCTAGTACAACTATATTTACTTGCAATTCCACCCCCTCGTTTACCCTGCCTAATTGAGTGGAATAAATTGTAATTTGGGCCTCAACAAGGACAGCCGCACCGTCCGAGGTCGAGCCAGGTTTCAACAAGAAACAGATAAAATCATTGATTGTAAAGGTCTTAGTAGAGTTCCTACATCCAGTAGAACCATGTTAGTTAAGGATATGTCTGGTTGTAGTGGGATATACAGAGGTACAGTTAAAATATTAGTTGGGTTTCTAAAATTCTAATTTTGTCTGGAACCTTTGCTTTTCACGGTACACAAAGTCGGGATAGGTCTTGGAGGTCGAGTCTCTACAGGCATATGTCATTACATGAAACAGTCAGATCTGAGGTAGTGGTGCCTGGAGTTACCCTGTAGAAAGTACTACCAGAACCATTTACATGAACTGTGTTATTAGAATCTGGACCTAGGGAGCATGGATCAGGGGTACTTCTTTACAGCATGTCAATGCCTGAGGGAGGAGGCCATGTTGTCAGAGAGCTCCTCCCCGGTTTGGGTGGAGACCATCATGCTTAAGTAGGCTGAGTACGCTGAGACTTGGACCGTGTATTTGATTATAATTTCTTGGTATTTCTTGCACCCCTAGTCTCTACAGGTGCGATCTTTGTGTTGTTGAATATCTACAGGGCAAGCGACATGCAATACGATGTAAGACATGCATAATCCATAGGGTTGAGTACGGTTCTGCGGTGCAATTCAAATCACTTCGAACAGAATAGGAGCTAATAAAGAAGTAGCGGACAGACAGCAGCTCCGAGGAGGACCTGCTTTATTTGAAATGCACACGAGTCATTTCATACTCTTCAGCTCCATTTCATTCTCAAGGAGTATAGTATGATCACCCCCCCCCCCCCCCCCCCCCCCCCCCCCCCCCCCCCCCCCCCCCCCCCACCCGAGCCCCC
>OOFB01010354.1:0-17554 GCA_900323305.1 Trachyrincus murrayi | reverse complement strand
CCCCCCCCCCCCCCCCCCCCCCGCAGGAGCCATGCGATTGTACATTCCCCTGACCTAGTTCCTCAACTTCAAAGAAGAGCTCACAGCAGGGAGCTCTGTATCCTGTTTTTTTCTTCTTCTTCTTACAATCCAATTTCTATCATAAATATATAGACACCGAGACATGCATGCAAGCAGCCTGCATCCGCTGTGCCCCTTTGACAGTGGGTCTTTAAAGAACAGCCATGATCCACAGAGGAGTTCCTATGCGGAAATGAGTGAGACCGATGGCACTGTGTTCACTCAATGGTGTCGTTTATTCTTATACTATGGGGTGCCTGTGGCTTGCTGCACTATAGATTTGACTTTACTTTTTTTTGGGTTGCTATGAATCCAGTGCTCACTTGGATGTCGGCCTTGGTCCCAGGAAACGCGTTGTACTGACTCAATATTTTATGTCTGCATTTTGAAAATGAGACACAGCAAAACACTGGTTTACTGGTCTTAGAAACCATTTCAAAGATAATGTAGAGATGTTAAATAAGGAAACATGTTCAGTGACATACTGAATTAAAGAAATACCAGACACAATCCATACATGATGGAATTAATTAACGTTAATCATTTGATATAAAATGCAGTTCAACATGACTTATATTATGTGGTGCATTTTGATGTTATTTTAATTAATTCAGTAAAAAAATAAAAGACAACGCGACAACAAGCCGTGTTGACTGTTTGTACTTTAACATTCAGACACTTATTTTTTTAATTAGCAGGAGTTGAGGTGGTCAGGTCTTATGTATATAAGCTCGTAGCCTCTGGCATCTCGTGCGTAGTGTGTAGGAGCATTGGGTTAGATAAGCACCTGTGCTTTTCATGTCCCTTCGTACCTTCTAGCTACTCAATGGGAGCTCACTACCAGAAGCAATGCAATGCTAATGCCTGCACACCTGAACAAAGGAATGCTAATAATGAGTAGCATCATTGGCAAAATTGTGCGCTTATTTT
The DNA here is from genome assembly GCA_900323305.1 of Trachyrincus murrayi. Classification (NCBI taxonomy): domain Eukaryota; kingdom Metazoa; phylum Chordata; class Actinopteri; order Gadiformes; family Macrouridae; genus Trachyrincus; species Trachyrincus murrayi. Next base: position 16,564 of record OOFB01010354.1, on the reverse strand, counting down.
TAATTTGAAACACGTGCAACACACACACACGTCTACACGCACGCACACATCCACCCACCCATACACACACAAATACATTTTTAAATATGATCAATGTGAGAATATTTTCACATTGTTCAGAGTATGCAGGTGTTAATTGGCAGATAATGGGTTTAAAACTCTGCATTCAAAGTATCTGTGACAAAGCACTGAGATTATGCAACTTTGATCTGACTCGAAGTGAACTCTGAAAACTGAAATTATTGTTCTGCACAAGAGATCAAAGAGGTCTGTCATTCGTTGGGATAAATGAGTCCCATTCTGAGGCAGAACAAAGAGAAGTGAGTTTACTGTGGCTGACATCATTACAAAGTAGCAAGAATGGAGCCAATCAAAATCTGCACGTCACAATAAACTCCCACCATAGATTAATAAAGCAAGATTACCCACAATAAGAGCTGTATGTGGTGATAAATATTAATCAAACAGTACATAACTACGTCACTTTTTTTTATAGTGGACTGAAGCCGTTTTTTTAGTAGTTTAAAGGCCAATTTACTTATGACAGAGTTGTAATTATGTTTAGGATTATTACATTGTTTAGCAGGGTGGAGGAACTGAATGTGTAATTCCGCATTCAGTTCCTCCACCCAGCCAGCGTTTTGAACCAAGATGGAACCAAGATGGCTGCTAGGTGAATAAGGCCCATGTTAACATTCTAGAGTTGTCTAGTAAGAACAGTAACTACTGGAGGGGTTAGGGGGTGTTGGAACTGTCTCCTAAACACTGAGCCGATGTTCCTGAACCGGCTGACTGCTGCATGCGCTGGCGAGGATTTACTGAACACTCGGTGAGCAGAACTACTCTTAATGCTCCTTGTTGGCAGCCTTGGGTAAGATAATTAAAACACACACACACACACACACACACACACACACAAAGGGGGGGTCCTTGACATTTTCCATCTGCAGAGACTTGCGTCAACAATAACTGGCAAAGCCGAGAGGGAGGTGTGATGCAAACTAGTGCTCTGAAGCAAAGAACGCAGAGATCCAAAGACGAAGAGGAGCTTAGCATTAGCGCCGTAAGAAGAGGGGGAAACAAAGACGGATGGAAAAGAAGAAAGCAAAGAATTACGACCAGCTTTTCTTTTTATTTTATTCAATTCTTCCTGACTTTGGAGCGGCTTCTGCTGCTTGCACACGACGCAAAGCCGCCCTTTACTGAAGGATTTGGACAACGAGGCTCCTCGGAGAGAGCCAGGCCCTGGCTCTACAGCATCCAGTACAAGAGCTGGTCCCGGTTCCAGACAACTCTGGACTCACTCAAGATTGGTTTTCATTTGCTCCATTTCAGTGACGCCAGTGGTGTAGTTTATTGTAGTGGGTATACTGTGATGGAACCCCCTCCCCCCACCCCATGAGCACTACCACAACAAACTCATACAGTCCATGTATTCACAGAGAAGTGAGGGCATTCCAAAAGATGCAAAGACTTTAACAGCTATGGACATTTACAGCCGGGGAGATTTAAACGCTTTGGACTCTGATTCTCTACTGTTTTCACAGTCCTTTACCAGTTCATACTGTTATTTTGTGTTCACATTGTTATGTAGCTGGACATGATGCATATCTTTTTTGTTTTCAGGGGAATCTGCTCTATAGGATTATGAGTTGCTATTGTATTGAGTTATGATTGCGTTATTTCTAAAATATTGCTCATATCAATATTATCAAGTGTTTCATATGCTCGGATAGATGAAGCTCTTGTGATGACAGGCGTATCAGCTGTGTCTTGAGACTGATCGTAAATCATATAAAGTTGTGCAAAAACAAATAATTTAAGTAATTATTCCTATATATTGATCTAAATAAAAATGATTTACAGTGATTGTTATTGTACAGTGAACTGTTGACATATAATCATAATATAATATATAACATAAGGTATGCAAAAATTGCTGCAAAGTGACACCCATGATGTGTGTACTCTGAGAAAATCTAGGCTATGTTTTGCAAGACTAGTGACTGCGACTGCAGGTTAATGGTCTGAAATGATGGACTTAGAACGGTGCATGTGACCCACGACCATGTGACCCACAACCATGTGACCCACAACCATGTTTGTAGTCAGACGCCTGTTCCCAACAAGTGAGCCTATGGTCTGTCGAGCCTGGGCCCTACACCAGGGGTGCCCAGATCTACTTTTACAGTTGCCAGTCTGCCGAGATCTACCGGTCCAAATAGGGAGCCGTATTACTGATAGCCCACATACGTTGCCAGATTGACTTCACTGCTAACCTCTTCCTCTGCTCCGTTCACATTCACAGTCATTCTCTGCCGCTTGCTCGCAAGTGCCGCAATGGCGAAATAATCTCAACCATTATTGTAAAAAGATCTGGACGAGCTGTTAACTTAACTCAGTCTTGTTTTGAATGCAGTTGCTTGGTGTGATTGTATGCAACACAATGATGTAAATCGACACAACTTTATGTCAAGAACTGTTGATTGATCCATCGCATATTGATATCGTCAAACCGAGTTGTAGGTAGAAAGATATTGGATATAGACGCATAATAAAGCAATCGTAAGCGGGGAACTAATGGGATAGTCCGCGGTGGGTCTAGTGATGTTCTAGTGGTTCAACTTGCTTCCGTAACCCAGTTACCGTAATGGTGTGTAAAGCTGGGAATTTAATTTTTTGTATTAGATATATATATATATATTTTTTTTTTAAACCACAAATTGTCAAATAATTGATTGACCTGGCGACTCGGAGTCAACTTGGAAAATTCTGAGTCGGGTACAGCCCTATGTATCATTTTTAGATGGGTATATGGAAATCCTGGAGCCTTCATGGTGGGTATACAGCATGTCATGCAGACTACACCACTGAGTGACGCATTGCATTAATAACGCATGCTCTTCAGCCCAAAGACCTGGTGTGATTCACCTAGCAGCGATTAATACATCAAGCAACAGTTTCGTCATCTTGCATGGGACAATTACCACACTAAATCCTGCCAGCACCAGAAAGGCTGAACGCTCATTTGAACCCCTCAACATTTTAAATGTGCCCGTTTTGTCAATCCACTCATTTATGAGAAATATTTGGGCTTAAAGGACCTGTGTTTTTATAATAAACCTAACCACAAAAGTACCCAGTGTTGTCGCATTTACCGCGTCCCCACCGTCATTTTGCTATTAAGATCATTTTTTTATTAAATGTGAAAAATATCCGAGGCCTACTGTGTTGTAGGGATGCAAGAAATACCAAAAAATTATAATGAAATACACGGTCCAAATCTCAGCACTACTCGAGTTTTGTAGGCGCCTATTTTTGCACACCTTTACACATTCAGTTTTAATCTGTAGGCCTATTTTATGCAGTCCATGTCCATGTCCGTTACACCCACCCTCAGCTGGTCACACAGTTTCTGACCTACTTTTCCTATTGTAGAGCTAGCAGGATACACTTCTAAACAGTGATTTTAATGCTATAATCCATGGAATTTTTAAACATGATGTAACCAGTTGAATTGCATTTTAGTTAGGCTATTGTTTAGGGCAGGTCAGGGTACTTTGTAACGGTTTTGCTTGGAAGATCAGTCTCCTGGGCAGGTATACACCGCTAGACACACTGGGATTCATACTAGTGTTGCAACGGTGTGGACATTTTCACACCGGTGGATGAGAACACCGCGGTTACCAGTAACACCGTAGTTTTACGTTTATTCAGGTTTAAGAGGCTACGCATGTTTGTGCTGTATTTGGCTTATGTGATGAAGCTGATTAAATGTCATTAGGCCTATTTATTGTTCTTTCCAAGTGTCCCGAGGAGAATGTCTCGCATTTAGGGCTTCCCCAAATACATAGCCTAATTTCAAGCTTTGAATAATCGTTAGGTTTTCTGAACGAATATTCGAATAGTTCATTTTTTAAAAATAAAAGGAAATTCAGTGCGTGATCGTTTTTTCCTTTTAATTTCTAAAGCGGTTCAATTCATTAAAACAAATGTGTTCTTTTTAAAATATAACGTAGGATTGCTTCGTGGACGTGACGGAAAAAAAAGCTGTCATGCAAGACCCGTGTTCAATCCTTCTTCTTATCAATAAATAGGCTTAATGACATTTAATCAGCTTCATCACATAGGCCAAATACAGCACAAACATGCGCTATGCATGCCCTTCTAGGTTAAACAGCGGAGGGCGCCCTCTAGAGGGAAACTATGGTGTTACCGGTAATCGTGGTGTTCTCAGAAGAACATGTGTGAAAATGTCCACACTGTTGCAACTGTCGAAATGCCCCCTCTTCTCCTCCAGTGAACCTGTAATACTACATGACGACTGTAAAAAATTAATGAAAGTGTGGGAATTGAAATAACAACTTATATCAAGGTTTAGTTGCATCCGTAGAGACACGTTGAAACAAATCTCTGAGCTCAGTAGGAACAAGAATAATGAACAATACATCACCAACTGCGCCATTTTTACCATTGACAAAAAAAGATGACTTGAACCGGCAGTCATTGTTCTGTGAAATAGATAACTGTGAAACTATGGTAATTAAAAAGATGTATTTAGAAAGAGAGTTAAATGCACATGAATTCGTTGCCAAGGAAATGGCCAGCTGTCATTGACGTTCCCTTTCCCTGTAACACAGGATGGGTGTCTATATGTACAGAAATAGTGTCTAATCCATCTGTTGACTTCATGGCTATCTTGGAAACAGTCAAATGATTATTTGAATATAGTTTAAAGTTCCACATTTTTCCAAAATGTTCAAAATCTGACCTATTCCAACTTGCTCTAAAACAAATTAACGGGGGATTGGATGAGATCTCTGAAGGAAGATCTCATCCAAGGAAGATCTCATCCAATCTCTCATCCAATCTCTCCCTTCAGAGCTCTGCACCAGAGGAGCATGGTAAGCTTGAGAAAATGTATGTCTTGAGCTTGTATGTCGAGTATGTGCGGACTCTCTTTGAGTTATCTTTTCAGGAGGCCAAACTAAAAAAGTGTCCACAAACAATTCTTCAAACAAAGATTAATGATGCAAAAAAACAACAAAAAAAACATTATTTGTCCATAAATGAGTGGATAGGATCAAGTGTGAAGTCAAGGAAGCCGTACTCCAGCATGGACACGCCGTGGGGCCCACGCGAGGCCCCTGAGCGTGGGCCCTCTCGGTGCGGTGTTATGCTGCCATCTAATCAACACAGACAATGGTTCTCAGCGACGCATGGCCAGCACGCTCCTCTGCCTTTCGCAGAGGGCAGCGATACGTGCCGTGATTGTCGAGGGCACGGCGATGGACGGAAACGCAGAGATGCAGCAGACGCTACCAACTAAGTAATTTGGGAACTACACGGCATAATTAAATCATGTTTCCAGATGATAACCATGGGTTGGCCCCTTTGGCATCCTTCACAGACAGGTTTTTCAAGAAGAAACAAACTTAGAAAATCTGAAAGAATATTTGATACAATTAATGAATATACTTTCATCCTTCAACAAATGTATGATTTTGGTGTAGAAACTTCCAAGGGTGTGTTTCATTGTGGCCTCGATTATATACTCGAGGTAAAATCCAATGCCATTTCACATTGGAAAACTGTAATTATAGCCAGAAGGTAAAGTCAACTTGCTTTAATTATTTTACTTGGTTTAAACACAGAAGCCTTAAATAAGTAAAGACGATTTGCTATTTTGCTTCCTCTAGTGACCATGGAAGCCGTATAAATTGATCAGCGAAATTGTGTGGATTTTGTTTCACTGTGAATTAAAAGAGCCAAGCTTATGAACTAACTGGCAATCGTGCACCTTTTAAGGACTAAATAAATCATATCAAATCAAAAAGTGGCATAAAGCTTTGAAAAAATAAGAAACGGCCCAGAGTGTTTTTCACATTAACTGCTAAATGTTCCACTTAAAGGAAGAAGATGGTGGAAGCAGTTCACAATGGTATCACTTAATTAAAGTGTTCAATCATCAAATCAATAGGCCCAGGTCACTTCCGCCACTCAAATGGCGGGTCGGAAATTACCATGGTGAGAAAAAGGATTTCCACAACAAAAATGGCAGTCCAATCATGAAGATGGAGCGAATGCAGCCGCACTATCTGATTCAATACTTCTCATAGCTATGGACGAGGGAATTAAGAACATCCATTTAACGGAAAGGGCATTCAGCCACAGGGCCACGTTGACCCTAAATGTACTTGACCGTGATGAAAGAGGCAGAATACGCCCTTTGCACAGTGCATAATAGAGCTGCAAGTGTACACTCGTGTGCTCGTAACATCGGCGGTGAGTGTTATTCCGTGGTGAGCGAGGGGGTGTATGGGCGTGTGCATAAACGTGGGCTTTGTCCTTCAAAGAAAAAAGGACGAAAAAAATAAGGTTGTCCTCATTTCAAAACTAATGTGCTGCTCAGTCCACAGCGGTGGCGTCTCAGCTGCTCCTCAGCCGTGTCCTCTAACACGCACGCACACACACGCACACGCACACGCATACACACAGAATGGTTAATGAGATAGACGTGGTGGTGGCAGCGGCGGTGGCGTTTAATGTCATAATCCGCTTAGAAATGCGAGCCGCAGCCCCGTCAACCGCTATGGGGGCGGTGGGCGGGTGGGGTGGTGGTGAGGGGTGGTGGTGAGGGCGAGGAGAGATCCAACACAACAGGATTCACCTCTGTTGATAGATGTCCATATTTACTCCACGCAGAGAATGAGACATAACACGCGGGGACTAAGCCAAATTATATTATATATTATATATATATATATTCACATTATTGTCCCTATCTTACAACATGGCGTTACTTAAACTTAAACATGCGTTGATGGTCATACACGTACAAGATAAACAATATGCATTAACTATATTCTCTCATTTAATAACGTTAGACATTGACTTTAATAACTAAATGATATATAACGCTGAGAATTACGTTACAAAGTTTACCGTTACCATGACAACACTCTGGCGCTCTGAACGGCACTTCCGCTAGCCAACCGCTAACAGTTACACTTTATAAATCGTCCCTTTCTCAAAATACTCGCCGGTTAAATATTAACATTTCCATTATACGTCTTAACAATATTAATCCGCGTCGCTAATGGCACATACTTGTAAAAGAACAATAAACAGAAATGAATTGTAACGTATCAGTCGTATCTGCAATGGCCATATACACATACTGAGGTCACAGGCGCTTGGTTTACTGTCACTAGGGTCAGGCTTCCCACACACAAAAGATTCATAAGCAGCAAAAGCGGCCGGCAGCCATTCATTTTCAAAGGAGCGGCGGTCACCGTAGCAACAGTGAGCGGCGTGATGTCCACATCCACGGTGACAAGGAGAGTTTAAATAATGTTACCTTTATGCTAAAATGACCGGCGTCGGCACTGAAGCAGCAACCAATAGCAATACTGGATTGCATTTTCTCTCTAGTGAACATGGAGGAGAAACTATTTGTTGATGTGTCCGGTTTCCCGGAGCTATAATCAGTCTGTTTATCTACCGGGACCCAAACAGAGAGCGAAGAACCAGGTCAAATTCCTTGTGTGTGGAAATACGAGGCAAACGATGTGAATCTGGTTCGATTATTACATTAGATTCAACTTTTATTCCAATTATGTTGCCATGCATACAACAGCCCAAAGTCAATTGTTTGGAAGTATGATTTGCTTACTAAATAATAAACAGGGGGAAACGTGGAAAGCTTTCGGGCGCTGCCGAGAGCTTCTGCTGCAAACTTGATGTTGGGCACAACCGAACGTGGCGTCTGCAGCACTGCTGGAACGCCCCACCTCCTGGCGACAGCTGGCAGCCAGCAGCCAGAGCACCCACAGGTGCAAATTAATCTGTTGGTGTGAACCTACAGTTAGAACCGCTAAGCAACACGCATCTCTCATACAACACATGACATTCCGTCTCGCGGAAGGATACCAGAACGATACGTACAGTATTGTCTAATTATGGAGTAATGGTGTTATGGTTCATTTAATGTAACAATTAATTGTCTACTATTGAGGTACTTTTAAGTAACTGCTGGGTCTCTGTTCTAAACACAGTAATACATCTACCACATACATCTCCTGGGGAATTGAGGCATCGCCTCACGCCTCCCTGTTTTCATATCGCATGCAAATGATCGCCGTGCAACAGGGATCCCTTTCATCAACACATTGTTTACCGACAAAGTTAGCACGCCACCCACCTGCGCGCTTGCTGTATAGTTACCCAGAAGCATCTCTCTCTCTCTCTCTCTCTCTCTCTCTCTCCCCATCCCCCCTCCCGCTCTACACCAAGGCTCATCGATCGAGACCGAGTGCTCCCAGAGAAACAAAAATTAATGCTTGAGAGGGGAGAGCAAAAAGACAGCCCTCAAGACACGAGGCTAACAAAGAGAAACGACGCACGGCCATAGCCCGGTTCAGCGACAGTTTCATAATTGGCGGTGGACGGAGAATGTGTCTAATGGAAGCACGGGCATCTCCGCGGTCATTTGAGATCCTCCTATGAGTTCCATTATGCTCAGATGATGAGGGGAGGGTGGGTGAGGGGCACCTGGAGGTGAAGTCACCCCCACCCCCCCCGGCAGGACCTAACACAATGCATATTAACGTTATGTTCAAACAGAATGCCAGACGGAGGATCTGTGAGGGTCTTTTCATCTGCTGGAAGCAAACACACACACACACACACAGTGTGAAGATGAGCTCCGAGCTATAAATCTGTGCAATTGCTACACTGCGTGTGTGTGTGTGTGTGTGTGTGTGTGTCTATTGCCAACTTGCAAGAAAAATAAATCTTTCATTGCATACAAATGAGTGTGCATTAGTGGATGGCTGTAATACGATGGTGGTTTTCATAAAATGTCTGGGAGCAGATTGGGCAGGACAAGTTGCCTAAATCAGTGATTGAGCTCATGATTGTGTCTGTTTGTCATTTTGTGTTGTTAGTTTGTTTCATCAGATAAGGATCCAGACAGAGTCTCAGCAAACACAATATAATCATTATTTTTTGTGTTTGTTCGATGTTTGTTCCACCGTGGCTGCAGCTTAGTTGGTGTTAGGAGGTGAAATGCCATGACGTCTAAAATATTCATTTTATTTGTCTAGTTCCAAAGTAGAAGACAGTTATTTTAATAGAACACAAGTGGAAACTTGTATTATTTCCTGCATTATTTTGAGTGTCAATTAAAAAATGAATTAATTGAAAAGCTGTTTAGCTGATTCATCCCACGTTTTTTTTTTACCAAACTCCAAACTACAGTACTATACAGTGCTGTGTAGTACTGTAGTAGTTTGCTTAATGATTTACAGAAAAGTTTTTTTTAGCACAATGACTTCTTTAAAACATGACTTGTTTGACTTGCTTGATCTGTTGTTGGTGGGGTTGAAATACAATGACAGTAAGTATGAAGAACAATGATTTCTGAGTTTGTGTATTTTGTCTGTCTGCCTCCAGATGCTGTAATTTTTTTCATACAATGTGTTTTTTGTCCTGATGTTGAATGTGAAGTTTTTTTTTTTTTTAAATAGATCGCCCAACTTCATTGCTCTTTTGGAAAAAGACGAATAATTTTGTGAAGCCTCCTCTGTTGCAGATTGTCATATTGAGCTGTTGTGAAACATGAAGAGCACATCTGTTGCTTGTTGAACATCTGGTCTTATTTGCATATTAATGAATAATTATGTTAATTTGATTGCCATTCACTCCTCCAATGCAAAAGATTAAAGATCTACCTAAGCGAGAAAAACCCTGCTCTCCTTTGTCTTAAACAGCGTTTGCTCTTTTGTATTGGCAAAAGTGAAGAGCTTGTGTGATTTAAGCAATACACAAAGTTTTTCAAATATACAAACCGTTCAAATAGAAATAACGCACTAATCCCAAAAATGAAACATACGTTTCAGTGATTCTAATCCTTTCAGTAAAGACGTACACCTTTGAACAGACAGTTCTTAAAATACATTTCAAATCAACTATCCCTCAATAGGTGTGTGTCACGGTGCAGTGTTTCCCTAAGATAGCACAACAATCAATGACTAATGACTTTATCGGATGGCAATGCCTTGCACCTTGCCTTGCAACCAGCCCATTCTTTCAGCTCTTTTTGTGTTGGCAATAAACAAATCTATTTGTTGTTACAATTTCTGCGATCAGAATTGCATGTAGACATCTTATATATTATGTACTATGAATACATGTGATATGAATATACCAATATGCATACATGATCCTTACTCTATAAACAGAGCACACGTAGACAAAAATAGCGCTCTACGTCCTGCTTATTATTTCCCCATTCATCATCAAGTGGAAGATATCAAAAAGTTCACCACTCACCGATCTGACAGCGTTTGTTGCTTGCTATAATCCAATCCGGTGAAACAGATTTTTTGCAAAGGTCTTATAAATATTACTTTTAAGACATGTTTGACTGATATTTTCAATGTCCAATTTTGCCGAATGTGCGCATGTGCCGGAGTATTCGCTCTTCTTCGTCTTTTTTTAGCTTCTTTCGACATTCCTCTCGCCGTGATACAATCCATAATAATTCAAACAATACAAATCTGTTTAAATCTATTGATTTTCATAGGGACATTCTCATCTGTCATATTTAGCTAATTCTGTCAATTACATCTACCTTATCACCTTAACGAGAACATTGTTACAATACTCCAATGTAGAGTCAACTTGACTCGAAAAAGACGAACAGATCCCTGTTAACAACACCTACGTGAAAGCAGTCTTGAAAGCAAGCCTGAAAAGAAAAACATGTTTTATTCATCTATGAACAACCTTTTCCACTTTCAGTGGAACAGACGGTTGTGATTCACAGAGTCTTAGCAGATGGGCATCACATTCAAACCAATAATAACACGTTAAAAGTTGGCAATAGGTAGTAGGTAGGACATACTCCCGCCCACCAATCCTACCCTGAGTGATGAACTGAAACAGTGTGAACTCCTTTACATTTACTGTGTAACTTTGCACACTAGCATTGCTAAGTTGCGACTATATGTCTTCAAGCCAGTTAATAGTAACAAATCAAAGAGATATCACTAATAAAACAAAGAAATCTATTTGTTTTCCACTTTACTAAATATTACTTAGGTATACGTTTTAACGTCACATCCTCTCATGTTCACACTTTCCCTGGCATCAAAGTCCTCCAAACAAGGCCCTGCTGATTCTAATAAGGCACTCCACTGTGTGTAGAGAGATGCTCTGAAGTCTGATTTGATCAAACAAAATCGGCTAACTGTTTGACCAAAATATGACTTTAGGATTTAAATAATAACAATAAAAAATGTATAAAGCACCAACGAAAGTCAAGTGGCAGCAGTGCCACCAATTCTTTTTTTTAATGGCACTGGACAGATTTACCAATTTGTTGGCAAATGCCACCAAATTGGTGGCAGTCTGGAGCCCTGGGAGAGCATGACTCCCTGGGTCGATGGAGTCGTGGATGGATCACTTATTTTCTATAGACATATAATAAATAACTTGCATACATTTGATCAAAAGCAAACACGTGCAGTGGAAAGTTACATAGTGGAGCTTTAAAGATCCCTGCTGCACCTGAAATTGTAATCTCCAACTGCTTTGTAACTACTGGCTGCTGCGTCCATAGTACTGGGGAACCTCAAGTGACTACTTCATCACGGTTTCACTTGAGTGCGAATGCATCAACTGTCAACACCTGACGTGAAGATCCATACCGAGAGGGAATATAATAATTCTTAGGGTTAAGATCCTGGAGGATGATTCCAGTTAGCGCTCATATCGCTCCAAGTAGTTGCACCGTGAAAGCCATCTCCTCTGTCAATGCAGAATTACTATTTCCCATATAAATGATTTCCTGGAAAGCTCGTAAAGAAACATTCCACTTTTGCACAGTAAGAGTGAGCACGTAATTATATGTACACTATGTGGAAATTTTGCCACAGTTTGAATCCGGGTTCATAGTAAATGTAGACCATTGATGATCTGGCAACCCTGTTGGAACTAAGATCAAGTGGTGTTTTCTGTTTTCTGGCTGTTGCTCATGGCAATCATCGATGCTACAATAGGATGCCACAGGTATGTTATTACTGATCAATGAGCGATCAATGAAACGTTAGAATGAAAAGATACGCCCAAATACCATGAAATTAAATTATTCCATATACAAAAATATGATCAAATGTTCACTTTCAAATGCTGTCGGTTGACTGGATCATATCTAAATAGACCATCTATATAGTTGATTCCCACCCGGGGGTGCATGTACCCTAGGTGGTAGGTGAGCAGGTTCCAGGGGTTACTAAAGGTTTTAATTTTACAAAACTAAAATCACGGTGTAAAATATTAACATTAGGTATGCCTCAGCTTCTTCTATATTAAACCCTGATCCACTACAATATTAACAATGATGCTAAATGATAACAGTATATTAGTTAAGATTTCTGGTTTGGTGTCAATGAAGGGGTACTTGAGCCATACGGATGGGGCTGGGAAACACTGATCTATACAATCTATACATACAATCTATGAGTAAGAAAGAACCTTTTGATGCAGTTCACATACTACCAATAACAGAATGAACTGATCATCTTTTGACTAGATTTTTTTATGGAGTCACACTACATCCATGCTCAAATAAGCAAGTATTTAAACACTGTGCCTTTCAATTCTCTCGCCCTCTTGCCTGAGGCTAAAATGCAGGAGAGAATTGCAGTTCAAGCATGTTTGAAGTATTAAAAATAGCATGTGCACGTTACATACATGTACACCGTGATTGTAAATACAATTCAGTCAATGTATACGCCTTATTTCTGCCATATTAAATAACCATACTTCACATTCCCATATTGTTCGGATTTAGACTTGCCAAAGCTAGACAGACATATCTTCATTGGGTATTTCCATCTCTAGCCAGACACACTGCTAGCGTAACCCCTAATGCCCTTAAACTATAATGGCAGTATAGTGCTCCTTGCATGCTCCAACAAACATCCATACGTGACATTTTTCCTATTCTGACTCAAACAGGAAAATGCTCCTGGGCAGCAATACGGAAGTAGTGCAACTGTGTAAAAACAAAGCCATATATATCAATATTTGTTTTCGCCCAATGCTTGCTTTAGCACCTCAAAGGGCTTGTCACAGATGTCATGTGTTGTCCTGTAGACCTTTCGTTCTCGCTCTTGCTCCCTCCAGCACCTGTACCGACTTTTTTGGCTACACTCAGCCTCTTAATGGCTAATTTATCATTACCGGGACAATGCGTCTCAATGATAGGTGGGGCACATAGCACGTGCTTGGTAATATGTAGCTTGTAGTAATATGTAGTAATATGAAATAATGAGCTTTATACAGCAATAAAATAAATCGTCAATTTGTCAGTATCGTCATGATTATTTTTAGAACCAATACAGAGTTACTGACGAAAGCAAAAAGAGACGGTGTAAACAAATTAATGTTCTGCTGTTCAAATTGTACACTAAGCAATTTCCAGATGTCATAGAACATAAGTGAATGATTGATGGCAGCCCTGATGTCACTCATTACGTCGAGTGAGTTTTGAGAAGGGGAAGGCAATGACATTTCCACCAAATATCCACTCACTTAATAACTAATGTACTTTTCTGCATGATTAATAGTCAATTGATAGGGGGGGTTCCACACAGTAAAGTAATGTTAACATTGTGTTTTGTTGCCAAAAGAAGGCAATTGCACATATGTACTTGAATAGAACCAACTCCTCTGATGCTGCCGGAAAAAAACTAAACATTCTATCCTTGGTTCTTGCTATAGGAAAATAGCAAGGAGAGAGCTTACACAAAGATCAATTACCAGAGTGTGGAGCGTGTGGTCTGGCCTGAGTCAGGCTGATTGGACTCTGGGGCTGGGTGAGTAACCAATCACACAGGACAAACCGTCACCGCACACACTCGGAGCGAGCGCTGACATGTCAGCATGTAACACCTGCTCTGCCTGTAACATCTTGCCACCTCTCCAGTAAACTGGTTAGCTCGACATCAACCAGTGTCTACTGCTACACCGGTGCCCGCGTCTCTCGGACCCGGAAAGGGACACAGAAGGGCTGCCTGAAGACATCACCTCCCAGCACCGACCCGTTCCCCCGACGGCAGCGACAGACGCTGGTGGAGCCCAGCGGAGGACGGGAGGGGCAGCCAAAGCCCGGCCGCACCTCTGCCAGCCAGCACATCAGCCCAAGGCCCCATGCTCCGGGAGGGAGATCGGGATAGTGCCTTGTCGCCCTGGTGAGTGGAGGGTGGCCCTGCCGAGGGCTGTTCCGGGACCTCCGAGGAGCAACCACCGCTGCCCAGCTGTCGAGCCTCCTTCCAGGCCGTCCAGACATCCAGCGACACCTCCGCCAGCCGAGGCAGCAGCCCCGGGCCTCCGGTCTCCGGGATGAAGGGCGGTTGGCTGGTCACACTGGGGAGGTGTGGGGACAATGGTTTTTTTTATTTTAGGTATGGCAACCCTGTTAAGAGTCTGTTTTTGTTGGGTATGGTAACCCTGGTCAGAGTCCGGTTTTTTTTTGGATGGGGGGGGGGAAGTAGGTCATTTGGTGTCGGGGTATGTGGAGCGTGTTGATGGCAGCGTCACCTGACCAGAGTGAGGCTGATTGGACTCCGGGGCCGGGTGAGTAATCAAGGCACACAGGATAAACCAGCCGTCACCACACACACACTCTGACATGTCAGCATTTACCACCTGCTCTGGCTGTAACATCTTGCCAACGCTCAAATAAACAGATTCATACAACATCTACCTGTGTCCTGTGAGCCGGAGCAGCCCAGAAGAGCCACTTCGGTGGCAGGAGCAACTGCCACACAGAGGCATAAAGCAGTGAAGGTCAAGGATATCATCGGGGAGCCCAGAGATGGATTATATTCTCAGCCCAAACATGTTCTTAACAGCTTCTGGTACCGGCTGTTACATTACCTGCAGGCGTTCTTTCGGCAGCTATTGAAATAACTAAATTGGGGCGGGCAGGGCAGGGTAGCGGCGAAGGCGCCCGATTCCCAGCCGAGAGATACTGGTCCCAGCCGAGAGATACTGGTCCCAGCCGAGAGATACTGGTCCCAGCCGAGAGATACTGGCTTCAATTCAATTCCCAACCTCCGCGACTTTCCTGTAGGCACTCTTAAAGGAAGAAGCCTCGAACGCCTCCTCCTTAATGACATGTATCTGAAATCACTTTGGATAAAAGCATCTGAAAAAATGACTGAAAAGATAAATATATATATATATATATAAAATTGTGCAGCGGTTTTGTCCAAGGGATTGTTTTTCTTTTTCTTTCCCAGAGCCTCTTCAGATTGCAGCTGAACCAGACCTGCACTGCGGTGGCCCCGTGCCCCTCTCCCCATTCTCATTTACAGACAGGTGCTTTACTATGAGTGCGCACCGCTGGAGATAACTCACGCCGTATACAATGAAGCGCAGGTACGCGGCCCGGGCAGAGAGCGAAAGTGACATCTGGAATGGGAGCCAGATGGTGGATTAGCATCACGCGTCTAAACGACATTTCTTCCCCTGTCTGGCCTTCTCCTCGCCGACGCAATTAAAACTCTGTCTCATGCAGAAAGAATGTAAAGAGCACAGGGGAAGAAGCATTAATCAACTAATAGACTCCCTCCCATCTTGTGTTCCAACTTTGCTTTAATGATCTTGTCAGGGATCAGAGGAACACAAGGGCACAGCTCGTCCTTGAGCTCTGTGACTCTTTCATAAAGGATGAATATATATATATATATATATATATATACCTCCCCCCCAGTATGTATATTGTTACTGGTGGAGGATCATGATGAAGTAATATTATACCAACTAACTTATTTTTTCCGAGACCGAGTCTTAAAATGGTAAACATGTAATTATGGAAATGATAGTTTTCATATTTCGGTATATTTGCTCAGAGCCGATCCCGTTCCCTTTGATCATGTTCGCTAAGGACTTTAATGATTCTATTGTTCACACACTGATTATCAAAGTGTTCTCAGTGTGGAACAAAGCTTTTGTTTTTCAGAAGACAAGACACCACGGAATACAGAAATAACAATGAAGACGAAATCATCGTCATCAGTGCCGCCTGCCAGTACACACGGCTACACCGAATACGACACAAGAACAGCAGTAGGGAAAACATCATATTGATCAGATATTGCGATTGTGATACGATTCACTATAAGTGGGAATGATCATTTTTGCATCCCGATTTTCATTTTCACTGAAAAAACTATTAAAATGTGTTGGGGTCTGTACCAAACAAACACGTTTCTTACACATTTTACCCTTATCAAAAAATTGCAGCTCCTGCGATATTGCACTTGGTCATATTGCGATTTAGATAATATTTCGATAAATTGTTCAGCGCTAAACAGCAGCAGTTGAATTGCACAAGAAGGTTTCCTTTTCACTCACGGCACACGTTCTCACCGACGGCTTAATTAAACCATGGGACACAACGTGTGCTGAGTCAATCGTGAGACGTTTTCTAGGGCTGTACATTCAGTCTAACAACCTCAGGTCATCGACATGAACCACCATGGGGGGG
>OOFB01010344.1:6887-24080 GCA_900323305.1 Trachyrincus murrayi | reverse complement strand
CTCTCACATTTGTCTCCGGGCAGCAGATAGCATAATTTGTTTCTCTCTCTCTCTCGCCTCTCCCTCTCTATCCCCTCTCACTTCTCTGACCTCTCTCTCTCTCTCTCTCTCTCTGTCTCTCTCTCTCTCCCTCCCCCCCCCCCCCCCCCCCCCCCCCCCCCCCCCCCCCCCCCCCCCCCCCCCCCCCCCCCCCCCCTTTTTTTGCCCCCCCCCCCCCTTTCTCTCCTCCCCTGCCTCCCTCCCTCCCCCCCTCCCCCCCCTCTCCCCCTCCCCCCCTCTCCCTCCCTCTCGCCCCCCCCCCCCCCCCCCCCCCCCCCCCCCCCCCCCCTCCCTCTTCCACTCTGAGGCCCATTAGATAGATCGGCTCTCCCTCCATTTGTGCTTCCTGCGCACCTCCTCAGACAGGGAGATTGATTCGTCTGCAGGACGCCTCTGACCTTTGATATGATCCGGTGAGGGAGGCATGGCCTTAAACGAATTAGCCAATCAAAGCGGACAGGGGGAGACACATGAGAAGCGCGATGAGGGTGCTTCCGTCAAAGGCGGGCAACGCCACGCGGGTCTCTTCTTTTGCCATTAGGGTCAGCCATGACACCCTAGCGAGCTCTGTCGTGCATATCATGCCCACCGCCAGCAAATCCCCCGGAGGGGAAATGAAAGAGGAGTTTTCAAATTGCACTTTGCCTACAGGCTCTTTGGGCCAAATTTAATTTTCACCTTCCATTGATTTTCCGCTTAGTCCGGCCTGGATGGATACTAATGCCTGTCTGTCACGCTTTTATTTCTGTGTTGCGCAGGATGAAAAGCAAAGGGGAACCTAGCACGAATGATATGTACATGATACATCCCCCCTCCTGTCGGTCTGGAAGGAAGGGGCCTGCCCACCTCACCCCCCCTGTCGGTCTGGGAGGAAGGGGCCTGCCCACCTCACCCAACCCATCCATCTATTTTGGATCTTGCCAATCGTCAGGTATGTACCGTCGACCAGCCTGTGTTTCCTATTTCCTATCATTTGTGAAAGTGAGCAGATAGTGAGGAGGGGGGGGGAGGGGGGTTACTTTTTTAAATAATCCTTTCTTCCTACACATCCCTCCTCCCCCCCCCCCCCCCCCCCCCCCCCCCCCCCCCGCCCCACCCCCGATGAAGGCAGCCGAGAGTCCAGATGGCACTGATTAAAACACCAGTCTTGGACGCTTTCCCTTTTGGAATTCAGATGGCATACATGCCGTGCGCTTGACACTTTTTTTTTTCCATGCCTTCAACCAAGAATACACCTGCCTGCACGGGACTGTGGGCCAGACCCCGCCAACAGCTGGGCGCAATTATGTACCAAATAGTCTATACAGTAAATGAGCCGGACCGGTGTGTTTTTTTCTTTGTTTACCTCATGTTCAATGTGAAATGCTCTGCGTGAACCTGTCTGGTGTAGCTAATGGTGTTTTGCACGTTTGGCTCGCGATGCTAACTTTAACAACGAAATAAAAGACATAAAAGCAGGTGTACCGCAAGCAAGATGCACGGCACTGCAAAGGCCCAATTAAAAAACCCTTAATAATTAACAAAACCGCTCCATGCTGTGAAAACAGCGATGGCTGGCTAGGCTTAAATTGGCACGTCTTAAAAGAGACGTGCCAGTATCTCACGTATACCTTTTTATTTGTATTTTATATATTTCAAGAAGCACTTGGGTTTCAGGGCTGAGTGAATAACCATGGCAGCCCACCCCAGTAAAGAAAAACAACAAACAAAAATGAATAAAAAAAGGAGAGGAAGTTGACAAGGTAGACGAAAGAGAGGGTTTTGAGGGATCCCTGCCTTCTTTCATGGCGACAGATGATGAAGACAAATAAAGGAGATTGGAAGAAAACCGGTCAAATCGGGTAACTGCTGGTTAAAAAACACAAACACACGGACCAGAGACTTGCATCATACGCTGACGCACTATGATACGATGGGTATAAATTGTATCGACACCTTGAGAGTATATATGTGTGTGTGTGTGTGCGCGTGTGTCTGCATGTGTGTGTGCCTGTGTTTGGCCAAGGCCAAAATGAGCACAAGCAATTCCCTTTGGCGAGTCGGAAACTCCTTGGAGTCGTTTGTTTGTCGTCTTAAGCTGGCAGAGAGCTCAGGAAGCTGAGGTCTTACACAAACGTCGAGCAAACACGGCACTGTATGAGGGAACTGATCCCCTCAAACCCCTCATTGCTATTCAGTCGCGACCCCGGGGGTATCTGCCGCGAGGCCGACGCCAAACCTGAGGGCGCAACGTCTCCCGCGATGACCGTGTTTTGTGTCGGTAATAGTGCATTTTATATTCTAGTCTGCTTCTTTGTATGATGTGCTCGGTGTGTTTAGAAAGGCATTTACATGAATAGTGTGTCGGCCGGATGAAGTTGGGTTTATAGACAATAGTCAAGGGCAATATCTGGATTCATTTTGATGAATCCATTTTGATTCCCCGTCGGCCTGTCCATAAATCCACTTTTATTATTATTCTCTTTTTTTTCCCAGACCTTATATAATTGGAATCCACTCGATCAGTCGAAATACAGCATCTACAGTAGGGATGTATTCAACCTACGCATGCTACGCATGTTGTTCTCTATGCAGAACATATTAGGGGTATAATGAAATGTGGCTTTACAGGGGCATGACATGCAGGTGGCCACCACAGTAATTGTCCTTTGATGAAACTCAAACACTCTCCTACGCCAGTGTGATCAAAAACAAATGAAGCCTGTCAGCTCACTGTAATCCAAGCAGTGGCATTAAGTACAACTCAGAGCTGCCATTCAATTAAATATGCATCGAGCATCATTAGCCCTGTCGCTTCGGATCACCTCTGCCAGTTATGTAAGGTGCTTTTCTACTGATCTCCGGGAAATCTATAATGTATCGATTTTAAATGTCGGTTTAGCCAATTCTGAAATTAGCAGGATTGAGTTATACACGTGCAGTGGAAATGCATATATTAAATAATTCATAGAGTAGCAATATTGTAGTCTCTCTGAAGGTATAATATTGTAAATACGTTGCTGTGGATATTGTGTCTACATAGAATGTTACAATTAGCATTATTCTATCAAGAGACGTTTTTTTTTTCCATCTTGATGTACCCTCGGTAGCTCTGCTAAATCTAATACTGGCGCGATGAAGTGTATTCTGAAATAACCCACAATAAGTGCCACTTCAAATAAATGGAAGAGTACACTCAAGTTCAGACATCAAAAACTACTTTTCTCCATTCCTCCCTGACAAGATGAAACCAGGGCGTCATGGCAACTGTCGCCACAAAGAGCGGGAAAAGGACTCAACCGAAGCCTAGCGCAGACCCGCTTGATGACTAGCTGAACTGCTGAAAAGGTATCATATCGGACGATTTATTGCCCTGCGTGTTTACCTTGAGGCCCATCACAAGTGGTCTGGGAGGATTTCAACTGAGCCTTGCGATCATACTTATCGGCGTCTGATCAGTCATAAACCTGGTCATCGGGGCGAATCCAAACACTCATTTTAAAAGTTTTCACTAGGTCGGAGGCAGAGAATGCACCCGAGTGGCACTTAAGTTTACAACCCTCTTCCTCTTGTTCGTATTTCCTATTCTTTTTCGTTATACCAAAAGCTTTGATTTGCTCCAGCCTTTCAGGTTGTGGAAGTCTGTATGGCCTAATTGATTTCTCTTGTTCATTGGGGCTCATAAGGGCAGCAGTGGGCATCGAAACTGTGAAAAGTGCCCTGGCTTTTTTGCTCGCCTGCA
Source organism: Trachyrincus murrayi (assembly GCA_900323305.1). Taxonomy (NCBI): domain Eukaryota; kingdom Metazoa; phylum Chordata; class Actinopteri; order Gadiformes; family Macrouridae; genus Trachyrincus; species Trachyrincus murrayi. Next base: position 20,320 of record OOFB01010344.1, on the reverse strand, counting down.
TCATCCCCTCTCTCCTCCGTCTCGTCGCTCTCTTCCTCCTGCCGACATCCCCAGAGGACAATACAACGCCGATACTCGACACAAACCAGATGCCTCTGAGAAAAGGAACCCGCGCAAAGAGCACCGTAGCATTTGCACGTGAAGTCACAGAGGTCCACTGCACATTTCAGCACATTCGGACTCATAATAAGACAGGGTGTTAGCTCTGTTAAATCCATATATATATATATATGCTATTTCAGGCAAACTTTCTTTGGTTGATTTTGAGGTTTGGAGCACTCCATATAAAGTTATTTTGGCTTTCGGCTCCTGTGAGTTCCTGTCCGCTCTGGACAGAAACAATGCTCTTGTTAAACCGGTTTTCAGGCGATTAAGTCAAGTGGAAAAAGGAGCACATTCGACCCTGTGCTTTCTATTGAGGTGAACGTGCGGAGGACTCATGCTTGGCTGAGCCCGGGTTAGAGGTGCAGGTAGAAGAAGCGCATGAACAGAACTGAGGTACAGTACATTGGCCAGAACAATTGCTTTGGCACAGAGTACAAAATAGCATCAATCCTGCTTTCATCCAATGTTGTTGGATGCCTCGCCTGGTTTCAGTTTTGCTTGATTCTGACATATTTTAGCAGTGCTCTGGCTCAAACAACTTACTAAACTCATAAGCTCTGATGGCTACGGGTAGCCACATATCCTCCTGTATGTACAGAGACATTCTAGTTACACTACGAGGAAGAAGTTCTTTATTTTAAATTATTGAAATAATTATATTGGATTCCTTATGCTGGCTATTGTAGGCATTAACCCACATAATGAATACACTATTTTATATGCCAGTTTAAATTGCCAGTGGTGGGACGTAATGTACAGGAACGTATGCATGCCAATGGAAGAGAAGACTGGTGAAAAAAACATTTACATAAGCAGAAATAGCCACACAAAAAAATAGCAACAGAGTCAACGTTGTGTTTATGTTCGAAAGCAGCTCTTGGGTTTTTTTTTGTGTGCACTAACTCGATGATTCGACCGAGCGACCGAGAGGCTCAATAAAAGGTAATAGAAAGAAATGCACTATAATGAGTAAACGACGCAGGCACAAAGTGCGGCCACTGTTTCTTACCGCCGCATATGTATTAAGTTAAATGGCACCGCTGTCGTATTCAGTCGCCAACAGCTGTAAATCGTTTAAGGACCTAATTGTTGTTTTGGTTGTATCGTCTTAAAACTGCTTCATTATTATTATTAACAGCTTAATACTTGCTTGATTTAGTAGAGAGCCAGGCCCCTCCATTACAACATGGATGAGGAAGCTTTCCATTCTCACAGCTTCGCCAATCAGCAACAGAGCGAATGACCGCGGAATCACTGCTTGTTCAGATATCAGCGTGCCTTTGTGTTTGCATGCGTGTGTGCGTACTTCAACTTTGCGTGAATAATACCCGTCAGATATTACATGCTGTGTACAGTATGTGTGACGTGGCGTGGCTGATTGGAAAAATGCTCATCCAACCAATTAATCAGTTCCCAGACAGCGACAGCTTTATCTGCGCATCAAGAAGAGTGCTTACTGCAAATCAGCCCACCGCTACGCCTTCCCTTTAGCCACATACCGGCGGCATCAAGACATGTTAAAGCGCTTTTCGGAAGGGAACTTCAAAATAAGAGTCGGATTGAGTCGGTGCGAGAGTGATTATCCGAAGAGACAGACAAAACGTCCAGACAGCGTGTCTATTTTTTGAGCTAGCAAAACAAACGTCCTTGTAAGCGACCGGTATATATGTCGCAGGGGAGTTTGCCGGCAACGGCACAACATGAAGCCCACCACATCCGAGAGTCCAGATATGCGGGTGAATAAATAAAACATGGCCACCCCGAGCGGCGAGGCAATGTGACAAGAGGGAAATATTTTTTCTATGCGCTTTTTTTGTTGGCAGGCGGGAAACATTTATTTTTGGGGATGAATCGGGAGAGCACGAGAGCCACCTGCGTTAGGGTGCATCTAATTATCTGACAACTCATCCTCATTATAATATAGCCGCTGGGAGTCAAGCATCGGGCTGACTCTATTGTTTCATTGTTTTATATCTCATTGTTTTATAGGTCACAGGACATGTATTCTATTTATATATTCAGCACCTTAAATTAGTCTAGTTTGAACTTCTATTTTTAATTGCTGTTCGACACGTGTGAATGCTCCGTTAGGATTGCCACTCAATTTCACAGCACTCTGATTCGGGTGGGGCACATAACAAAACCACACGGCTGTTGCAGCAGATACTTTGCTTATATGTGTACGCCTGCTGCTTTCGCTGTCTATTCCTTGCTCGGAGTGTCCGCCATATTGCCATGTAGCATGTAATGCCGCTAAAAAACAAACAAGCAGCAATGGCACCGGGTACGGTCGAGACGAAATGTTAATTAGCCCACCGTTGTGGCGTCTTGTCACCGTGATGGCCCCTATTATGTCACCTGGATGAATTTTACAAGCCATAATTATGACTTACGCCCGTTTCTCTCTGGGGAGACACAGGAACAGGTTGAGTTAATGAGGGTGCTTTGCGACACGGACGCGGTCGAGCTGTCCGTGTTGGAGGATAATTAATAGCCGAAGCGGAAGATTTGCTGGGATGTGGCAACCGGAGCCGGGTCTACCACTAAGGGCACGGGGGGGCTTACGGTAGGGCCACGGCAGTGGAACTTGTGAAACTCCAAGCAAACACGCAGAAATACCTGCTGCCTCTCTCTCTCTCTCTCTCTCTCTCTCTCTCTCTCTCTCTCTCTCGCTCTCTCTCTCTGCAGCTGCTTCGAGCTGTTTGAGGCACATATCCCATTCAACAATGATTGATACGGAGCCAGTGAACAGATTGGGGAGTTCCGCTCACCGTAGAGACAATGGAAAACAGCGGCAATTTATTAAGCGGGAGTGCCGACAGGGGGGGGGGGGGGGGGGGGGTGCGTGAGACACACTTACCTGGGACTAATGCTGGAACTGCTACGGAATGTACCGACTGTTCTGCGGAAGGCAATCGGGCTCCGCGCCTCCGAAGGGAATGTGTGCACACATTGGGGAGGCTGACCTTCTCAGAGCGACCACTGTCACTGATTGGCTGTGTGACAGCCGTGTGGCGAGGTGTCTGCCGCGCGACAGAGATGTAGGATACGCGGCGCTACGAGCGTGGCGCTACGTGCTTTTGCCGTCGTTGCGAGGGACTTGGTTGTTTTTGCCTCGCCGGTGGGTACATGATGCTAATCATGTACGTGAATTTGGAACAAAATCTTAATCTGGAACAAAAATGATACAGACTATTGGGGTACTAGTGGGAAAGGATTTGCAGAGGTAGCGATGCAATGCTGCAGAGCTGGGTTTAGGTGAGCCGAGATTAGTTTAGACCTATTTATAGATGCATACGATACCGTGCACGGTCAACATCTGATGGAGTGCTCTATCAAAAATGCAATTGTATTTATGATCTCCCCATACCCCTAAATGATACTGTTGACATTTCAATTTCAAGCAAGAAATGGATCAGGGTTAGATGGATAGCTGCAAAGGACAGAGAGGCAAACTCACAGATAGTCATAAAGAGATAAAGAAAGATGGTGAAAGAGAGATAGAAAGAACGAGAGAGAGGGATAGAGAGAGAACGAGAGAGAGAGAGCTAGAGAGAATGAGCGAAACTAGATGGAGAGATAGATAGATGCGTAGAAAGAAACAGACAGGCATTGATAGGCAGCCAGACAGAAAAACAATATCATCATCATCATCATGAGCTCAGCATTACCTAATGCCCGAGGTAACGTGTGTAAAGCCAAACACATCCAGCACACCAGCCCCCCTCCCTCTCTCTGCCTATATGTAGTGGTGATGAACTTTCAGTGCAGTACACACTCTGATTACCATATCTAAAACACAGTAAAAAAGTGCATCATTGACTAGCTTGTGGCGGAGTCTGCCTTATTTTTCTTTTTTTTATATACCAAGTGCTTCAGTGTACGACGGCGTTGAGTGTGTCCTGAATCAAAAAAAGATGCGGCCGCCGCGGCTTTGCCGTGGACCTCTCGGGGGAATGTCAAGACGCTAATGCTGACGCTAATGCTCCTCTCGTCGTGGTCATGCCCACTTAGCTCTCTGTCACCTCACCCGCGGCTGAGAGGAAACATCCCTTAGTGACCCCCGCCCTCCCCACACACACACACACACACACACACACACTAGCCCCCACCACCCCACCCATAGAAACTTCTCATAAGCTCAAGCTCACAAAAAAATCATGTCTTGTCCAGACTGCATGCAAAACTGTCAGTTGCATGTTATTATTTGTTGAGCATATACCCTAAAATCACAGGGGATTGGCTGCATATGGATCACTTGAGTTGCACGATGAACACGTAGGCACGGACGGCTCACTCTGTCAATCAAACCACAAATGGTGACGTCCCAAGCCAAAAGCGCCACCATCACTGGTTAACTCACCCAAACCATCCTGAACACGGAAGCACGCGCGCAAAGACGCACGCGCACGTACGCACACACGGAACACAGCCTCAGTTTCAGGACCAGACGTAGGCTATACAAGGAAACTTTTTCCCCCCCTGCAAAATCCCGCAACTTGCCCATTGCACAACATGTACTGCGGTCAAGCAATCCTGATCGTCTACTCGCGCAATAGGAACGTGTATAACTAAAGCAACCCACTGCATTCAGAACACAGCTAATTAATGAACGATACCAATAGACAAGATAACCAAAATGCCGCGCCCGCCGTTTGGAGAGGGGAGCAGCACATCCATGCTTGTGTGCCGCTTCATGGATAACGCGGAGCTTCATAATATGCTAATTATGCGCCCTGGGCACCCACACATGGCACGCGCGACGACAACAGATAACTTAACAAACAAAACGACCACTATGGACGTACACTTTAATGACAGTGTGCGTGTGTGTGTGTGTGTGTGTGTGTGTGTGTGTGTGTGTGTGTGTGTGTGTGTCACAGCTGTCTCCCGAATGCTTAAATAATACAAAAGCCTAAAGGCTACTTACTATATGCCCAGGCAGTTGACTGCAAAGCCTCGGTAACTGCAATTAAATTAGAAGAATTGTTTGTTAGATGCGCTCTACAACTCTTAACCACCGCATACCAATAAGGAGACACACACAGATGACATTGCGATTGTATTGTGCGTTAGTTAGAAGTGTCTGTGCGACAGTTCCACTCACCGAGGCATCCGAATAAAAATCCCCAGGAAATGTCAGAGGAGTCCTTTCTTTCGTCTATCTAGTCAGAAAACAGCAATGCTTTCTTATTCCAAATACAGGGCCCCGGGTTGAACTGAAACAGAGAGAAAAACCAAATAGACCACACAAATTCCATCAGAAACGAGGCATCCCCCTTCTGAAGAAAAAAAAAGTGTTGACACATCTGTGAAGAGCGAAAAAGAAAAAGAAGAAAAAAGGACAACTCAGAATAAAATGACGAAATCGACAGATATGAGGTATGTATACCTGCTCTATGTATCGCTGTCGACAAAAGACAACGAGAGCCGTCCCGAAAGACAAACAGAAAACTAGGGAGCTACGAGACCTATAGCGCACTGTCAGGTTGAACCACACTCCACTCGTGGCGACGGCGAGAGAGAGAGAGAGAGAGAGAGAGAGAGAGAGAGCCGCACCGGGCGCGCGCGCGCGGAGTAGGAGATGTATACTTGGGCGCGCGGGGAAGAGAGAGGAGAGTGGTACCCAAGTGCACGCGGCGGCATCCGAGATGGAAGATGCAACTTCGCCTGCATTTCCCATCCGAGCCACTTGATGGCCGGCTCGATGGTGTAAGTGTGTTTGTTGATGTCGTATGTCGTAAATAATCCGCCATTTGTCGTGTGAGGGAAACCAATAGGCGTTGCATCGGCATATGATGCGTGTTCGGCGATTCATTGGCCAAACGCAAGTTCAAGCAAACTTGGGAGTTTTACACGTGTCCTGGACATCACACATGTGGATGATCGTTAACGTATGGGTTATGAGTCATGAGTCCTCTATGGCATGGTGAGGGGTCTTGTCCTTCTTACTGTTCATACAATTTAGATATGGATGTATAGCCCCTCATGTAGGTCTATGTACTATTTATATTAGTTTTGATTATTTATACTATTCCTTTTCACCAAAACATACAACAAACAATTAGTTGAGCATTCCAAGTAGCAATTACAAACTATAGCCCATGGCTTATACGATATTAAAATACTTTTATACAATTATCAATTTCCAGTCAAGCCAATTTACTCAGCACATATCCGATATGTCTGCATGTCTTGGTTAATAGGCATACTTTGGCACCAGCTCCTTCGAAGTTACAGTGTTTACGTTGTACATTTTATTCAAACCTCTTTATGCATTAATATATTCAGAAGTAAACAAATCATTTTGATATGCTTGTCACCAACCAGTGATATTTACACATGAAAGGCTCCGCTATTGAGTCTGCACCACTTACACAGGGAAGTAAAGTAAAGTATATTTATATATATATATATTTATATATATATAGGCGGATGTTTTGGGGGTGCCACTAGGAGGATGGTTTGAGCCAACACATTTCACCCTCCTACTTCTGTGTTTTCTGTGTGGTCTGCATGGTCACCTGTCAAAGCGGTCTTTAAAAGGTAACCATGAACGCTAATCTTGAATTGCTGAAGTGAGCAAGATGTTTCTAAAGATTTGAATAAAGAAACACAGAAAGAAAGAAGCAAGGGATGTAAGAAAGGCAATGCAAAATGAACCCAACATTATAGCATTTTACCCCATCTCTTTAATCATTTGATATTTGGCAACATGTTAAAGCTAAACTCCACTGCTCCATACTTTGTTGGGTGATGACATCTCCTCAGACATATTACTGAAGTAAGTATGCTTTTGTCACAACATTGCTCCAGTGGCATTCTGTCTTCTGTCATATTTGTATCCATGACCTCCTATCAAGAAATTGGATGCCAAATGGGCTCTGGGGCTTTTTTGTGTAGACTGCGAATGAGTCAAGACAGCTGTTGCCTGGTAGACATCCACCAAACATGTCCTTCTGAATATGAATACATGAACATTTAAAAGTCCAAGATGAAAAGTATGCCCTTACAACATACTTTGTGCGAAATGATGTAAAAAAGTGTTATTAAACCATTTGCATAGCCAGTGTGACAACGTTTCATTATTACATTTCCAGCTTGGATGCAGTGCGGTGCTGTCTGTGACACAGGGACATTGGTAGCTATTAAAGATTGTGTCTTTGAGTGGGGATGAAGGAGGCTGATATTACATGTATTTCTTGAGGTGAAAGCTACAATATGTCTATCATTATATGGACAGTTACAGCAGTGTCCTCTATGCCAAAGCTAAAACCTTGGGTAAATATATGGAGGTTGGTTAAAGCAGGTTTCGACGTTATGGAAGACCTTCTCCGGTCATTTGATCGTTTAAAAAAAAACAAGGTTGAAACAACTTAAATATGAATTTTCCAAAGTGACAGTACTGGGAGTAATGTAGGTTTTCTTAGCGGTAAGATGATAGGCTAGTCATTGTGTGGAGTCATTCGTAACATACTCTCTCGCTCGTAACCATTTCACTGATGTTCCCGAGCTCTTCTTGTGAGGTGTCAAAGACAAAAAAGATTAACATATTATAAATGCATGGGAACCATTTCAATGTGCTACATTACCCTGAAAGATTTAAATGTAGTTTAGTCTATAACACACATCAAACAATCATCGAGCTGTATTCGCTAATATGCTCAATATAGAACTACCCAAAGGAGGGAAAAGTATGCTTTCTATTGCAGTGCTATCATTAGCTAGCGTGCTAGCGTTCTCAATTACTATCCAATGTGTCCACTTAGTTCATTCATACGAACACATGGGGGCACGTGGATTGGGGGCATTAATGTTACATAAATCTTACTTAGCCTAATAGCAGCATTTTCATATTGGGGGGGGGAGACCTAGCTACAGTCTACTATGTGTCTCAGTCTCAAATGTGTGGCGGAGTCAAAAACATAGATGTGTACACTAGATGTGGATGCCCAGTACATCCATAATGTATACACCAAATGCTTCAAAGGATTTATTTTTCTAAAACACTCACCTGTCACATAACATTAGCTGGGTCTGAACCTCCACTCAGCCCCCGAGAGAGCTGCCGTTCCCCGGCTCAAACTAGTCGCCAAAGTCATCTATAATTCATGCAGTGCCCAAGCTCCAGCATCTACCACGTACAAGCATGGAAACATCCGGCACCGAGACTCCAGAGTCAGTAATAATAATTGCCCAAAGTAGGTGTCACTGCAACCCATTTTTTGACCAACGCATTGGCCGCGCATAGAGGTGGTGGTGGTGGTGGTGGTGGTGGTGCTGGTGGTTGCTATTGTAGCACAGCCAGCCTCTCATTTCTAACATAATAGTCACAGACAGTTTAAAAGCACCTATCCATTATTGACCAAAGAACACTTTAGATTTGAATGTGCCGCCTGATGTGAATTTCAAAATACTCAAAATGATATTATAATTTCCTAAGGCCAATAGGCCGGGAAAATGTAAGTGATTGTATTCATCATGTTTCATTATGAATCCATATAACAAATGGGGAGAGCCGTTACAAAATAGGTTTTAGAGACACTGAATTGAGAAGGAGGATCTCAGACATGCACGATGGAATGTTCTCCCATCATTGTCGCTCCTGTTAACCACGGTTTTAGAGAGACAGGTTATGATTTTGGGGAGGGGAGCAGTCTAAAGTTCAAGCTTAGGGGTAATAAACGGAGACAACCCCTCCTCGACATCCAGCCCCTCACAAGCTCATGTTTCAGGAGAAAGGACACGGAGCAAAAGGTTTGCCGGGCCGCTGAGCATCTGAGTTCGTTTGCACACTTGACCGAGCATTGTAGGCAGAATCCTAATAGGGTGGAATTAGTAGTAGGCTTTGCCAGACCGCATTCACACTGTGTAATTTGAGACCAACTTGATAGCGCGAGCAATTCCTCCACCTCCCCCAAAAAAACAAAAAAAACGGTGAAAACCTTTTCCGACTTTTCGGATAATTGCAGATCGCTAACATCGCCACGTGACTCTCGTGTGTCACTTCGGCGGAATCAACCGCCATACTTCGAATAATTTAACTTCAAGCCGCCAAAATGACATTCAGCAAAGGTCATACTCCACAATCCACAATCCACTCGCTTAATCTGAGAATCTCTAATGACTAACAGTAAATGCTTAGAAGTCAAAATCCCTGCTGCTCCGTGTGTTCTGTGAATGCAGAATGAGCACCTGTGAAGACTGAGACGGATTCCTCCGTTTCCTCAGCAGAATCAGAATCTATCGGCCAGTCACATGCCACTCATGCGTGGATATGCAAACGAGGTCAAACCTTGTAGGTATCATTCAGTTTAAAATTGGCTAGAGGAAGACTTTCAACTTTTTTTCACGTGCATTTAATTATTATTTTCTTATTCCGAAGCAATTCACCTCAAGATGATATCAATAAAAAGCGGATGCTATTTTTTCAAAATGTAATTTATCCTCGAGACGGCTGTAAAGCCTGAAACCATTCCTTTTTAAATAGTTGCGTTCTCGCCAGAGTGAGCCGCACTCTCACCGAAGATCTTCTGAAGATGAGGTCTCAATCACTCATCAATAATTAACAGAGCCCAGATTCAGTGAATATGCGGGCTGCTGTATCGAGGGCAAGGCAGACAAGCAGCAGACAGAACTGCTATTAGAGTAGAATAGACATGGTAAATGTCTTGGGAAAAAAAACATTACCAGCGTTGTATCGGTACTCAGTTACTGTAGACAATCAGAAGCAGTCAAGGCCCTGAAATGTTGAGTCTTACTGAGGGAATGCTATCGCTACCATTAACATTAACGAAACAGAGGGCTTTAGCTGCAAGTGTTTTCACAGCAAATGAACAGCAATGACACACTGTTATTTATTGGCAAACGATATGACAAATCACACAAGTGGTAGTTTTGAATGTCATCATTGACAACATTTGAGCTTGAATTGTGCAATTTATTTGTTCCACTTAATTCCTCAAGTGTGCAAATAAAACAAAAATAATACAAGTACATATTTATTTTCCACATTGGCCACATTGTACCATACAATAAAAACACATGTATCCTACTTTTAATGTATTTCCTATTTTCTAAAAGTGCTTCAAATGTATCTTCTAGCAGGACCAAAGACCAATGGCGCCCTAATCAATAACCATGTTGTTCTTATTGACCGACTTTGACTTTAAAAGGGTCAATAGTGTCAACCTTCATCGGTACATATGCCGCGTGTTAACCGGGAACGACCCCGTCTAAGTCTTAAGGTCGGCCGTGTACAAAACGCATAGCCGGTGACGACGAGGGCACGTTTAGTTTCATCTACGGATTTGAACACGCCATCATTTGGACCGGGCTTTACATCTTATTAAAGACGAGAATCATCTCGTTGTTTCACTGGCTTAGCATCTTATGGAAAGCCCTGACAGGCCAAGGACGAACGAAACACTCAAGGTTATGATAAAGGTCACGGTGGCTCAGATCACGTACCGTACCCTCCCGCGAGGGCACAGTTAACGCACTCTCGAGCGTAACTCCGTACAAAAGATGAATGTGCATCATGCGATTTTTGCCCTCGCTGTTAACAAGTCATCGGTGGCGCCTTTATTAAAAGCCAATTCACTGGCTTAATTGTGCGTCGGTGTGTCTTGAGGACTGATTGTCCTTTCATACAAACGCACAGCGTTTAAATGGAGTCTTCACTCACTCGCTGGGCTGATCACAATGGCCCGTTCTAGCCCCCGCGCGCGCTCAATCGCCAGCTTTGTTTTCAGCTGTCAAAGTATTTGGTATTCACAATCCATTTCACATTAGACAAATGTGTAATGTTCCCTCATTGGTTTAAAACACAAAAAAAGGGTGGGGGGGGGGGGTGTGGGGGGTTGATTTGATTGAGTATGTCCCCCCTCCTCCCGCCTACATATTGATGTTTTTCACTGTATGTCGTTGTATGGCTCTCCCGTTGCTTCTCTCTCCCTGACACACAATTAGTTATGTGTGCTATTTATGCCTAATTAGGTATACATATGCTGTTATATATATTCCTAATATAGGATCCATTCTATAAATATATATTAATATATATATATATATATATATATACTTTATTTAAAAAAAAACACTCAAAGCTCAAAGTCAATGTGATTTTGTTTAGTCAAATGATGACATAACCAAGGCTTTGCAGCATATGGTTAAAACCAATGTACAGTTACACTTTCTTTGGTTAGCGGCACAATCTGTGCACAACCGAGGGTTTCATTTATATATATATATAACTATATGTGAATAAGTACAGCTCAACAGCACCACGTTTAATTGGAGCCCTGCAATCCTGTGCCATTCTTGTCTTGAGTCCATTTTTGAAGTGCCGCCAGCCAATTTGGGAGCCATTAGAGTAACATATGGAAGAGGGATCAGCCACCGCAGTCAGGGCCCTCCTTGTTAAGGATCTGTCCCATGGCTGGACCTCAAATGAGGCCAGAGGAGATAGGCTGGTGGCACAGCGCAAGAGGCTGCATGCCTTCTGCTTGGCATGGCTCAGTAATTCATTGAATGAACATTTAATCACTTCATAATTTCACCCTTTAATCTAAAATAAAGAAATACATGAAAAAGTTTGATGACATATAAATATATACATACATATATATATATATATACATATATATACAAATACATATATATACATACATATATATACACATATATATACACATACATATACACATATATATACATATACACATATATATATATATATATATATGAAAAATATATGGTGAATAATATAAATAAAAAATAGACTTACTGGAGAGGCCAGATCAATTTAACCCAGATGAAATATAATACATTATCAGCTGTATACAGTATACAGTAAATGCACATTTTTAATACTAAATAATTCAAGACCCTCTGAAAAAAGGCAAAGCAGAAGAAAATGTAATTCATGTTGTAGATATAGATGGAGCGGTTTGCTAATGTTTTTACGGAATTTTTGCTTTGCAGTTTTGTAATCATCTATCATAACAATGAGAAATTGTGCAAAAATACAGGGAATGAAAAGCATCAATGATAATTACAGAGGTCATAGGAAGACTAATATTGGCACAGATTGTATATCAATAATTCTACGCATTAGTTCAAAAAGGAGGAACTTAATCATCCACTTAAACTCATAGAAACCAACAAAAACACGCCATTATTTATGAGTTGGTGGTGCAACACGAGTACAAACTGATTCTTGTTGTTTTGTATTTATTTCTGTTTTATCCAGATTCATCTGGCGTCGCCATTGGAAACTAAATATGGATCTGGACATGACTTCATTGACAACTGAACACAGCTGTGAAGTAAAAATCATTTTAATGTATTTGGTGCAATTTTTAAAAAGATTGCTTCAAAGTGGTCAATTCTGCTGTATATATATATATATATATTTAATTTACTGCTGGCAGGAACGACGAATCCTGGTGCTTTCACATTTTAGACGTTGTATTTTAGTTATATGAATTGTCAGTCATCAAAGCGGGGTCAGGCTTCTAGTAAAAAGGTGTTTTACTGTCCGGTTTGATGTGGATCTGAGCTCCTGAGCTGTCATGGCCGATCTTCTTTACAGAGCTGATGGTTTGAGTGTGTTTGAAGTACCTCCCTGTTTCACTCCTATAGGTGAGATGTAATCCATAAATAATAATCATTTATTATGTGGATTTATAGCGTTTTTTTTGGTGATTTAAGAAAGGACACCGTTGTTGTTGAGGATCAACTGCACTCAAGGGCAATTTTCTGTGCAAAATCGTTCAAGTGAGATAGCGTCAGATCAAATATATGATCTGGACTCGTGACCATCATATGCCCTGATTTGCAAACCGTGCTATGATAAAAACAAATCACTGACAAATCACTGACAAAATACAAATAAAACCTCTGTCTGTCCATGTCTGTGTTGCCCGTCTGCCGGTCTGTCCTTCTGTCTCTGCGGACGGTCTAACCGGTCTATCTCCTAACCCGAACCCGGTTGATGAGTGAGATTGTCACTAAAGTTGACCACTCAACAGGCAGACTCGACCGGAGGGGATAACCGATAACCATCTATCCTCGTTTCCAAACGTCTGCTCGACCTGAGATGCATGACGCGGTGTGTGTGTGTGTGACATTAAATTACTCCTCCCCTACACCTGGGAGAGACACATTTACTTTTATTATGGGTGGAGGTGGTGGTGGTGGTGGTGGTGGTGGTGGGTCTGCATCCGCCCCGATCCAAGGTCAGATGACCAAAACACCCCATGATTGCCTTGATATTGATCTTGCACTTACCTCCACATAACGCCCATCCCCTCCCCTCCACCCTC
>OOFB01010342.1:16723-31597 GCA_900323305.1 Trachyrincus murrayi | reverse complement strand
ACCTCTCTAATATTGTAATATATTATATTGTACACACAACCTCTTGCTAAAATAGTGGTTGTGTTTACTGGTCATGCCGCCTGGTGGCATGACCAGCAAGTGAAGTGGTATCAACCAATGAGCAAGTGTGTGTGTGTGTGTGTGTGTGCGTGTGTTTATCAGTGGTGTGTGTGTGTGTGTGTGTGTGTGTGTGTGTGTGTGTGTGTGTGTGTGTGTGTGTGTGTGTGTGTGTGTGTGTGTGTGTGTGTGTGTGTGTGTGTGTGTGTGTGTGTGTGTGTTCCCCCCCTCTGAAGGCTTCAGGAACAGGAGAAGCTCGTTACAGCGGAGGGTCTGTATAGGAGAGCGCTGTCTCTAGACGACTCGTATCCAGAAGCACAAGCAGCCCTGCGCAAGATTACAGACACCATCCAGGTGACACACACACACACACACACACACACACACACACACACACACTAGGAGGCGTGAACAAAACCGATCCCTTACTGTTAATGACGGGCGTGTAAAGGCGTCTAAAGCCCTTGTCGTTTTACAAAGGCTGCCATTATTTGGTGTTGCATTCTCTCGATGTAGACTGCTGCTGCTGCTGCTGCACCTAGTAACATGAACACGCATGCATGTGCAGAAAAACACAACTAGTGAGCATGCATGTACACGTCCACTACTGCGGTTTGTAAGACTGATGAAGTGTTTTCGGTGCGTGTCTCTATGACACTCCCTCCTCCTCCTCCATCCCCCTCCCCCCCGCCCCGGGGATCCTCTGCTCCGACCTCTACCGCCACCTGGTGACGACTGCGTATCCGGTTGCGGGGGTAAATGAACGACTCTCCTATGCGACACTGGTTGGTACCACAACAATCCTGGTCCAAATACTGGTCAATTGCAACTACTACTACTACTACTACCCATCTGTGTGGACAATGTTGGGGGGCGGCGAAAAAAATACCCCACCTGGACCACTGCTGTATCTGTTGGTGTTGGACACACCCCTCTCTCTCTCTCCATCCTCTTTTGGACTCCATGCGGGAAAACCGGGGATCGACGGGCATCTGACACGGTAAACTTGTTCCTTTGCAAAAACCTATTTGTCTCTCTCTCTCTCTCTCTCTCTCTCTCTCTCATATATCTGAATGAATGAATTCATGGATGACTGAATGTTGTTCATGGGGACTGGCCTCTGTTGTGTGGATGCTACATCGCTGCACACATGCGTGTCCTGGTGTGCCCCCTGGCCCTCTGCCCTTTCCTTTGGCACCTCCAAAGAAATCAATCCGTCTGCGAGAAGAGGCACTGGCTAAAGAGCAAGAGAAAGCTAAGTCCGGGTCGACCACAGAGAAATTGCGTAAGATCTTAAAAGATGAGAAGAGGTGAGTTTGCAAGCGGTTCTAAGGTATGGAAGGTAACAACGCTGTTAAACTGACATAAGATGAAGCCATGAACACAGCTTATGTTGTAAGTTTCACTTTGCTACGCTGTCAGAGAAAGTGTAAAAGGTGCTGGGGTTGTAATATGATGTTGCGTTCAGGGTAAAATTAATATATGGGGTAATGTAATACTACATACATTATATATATATATGTTGGTTTTTTTATTCATGTTTTTCTCTGCATCTATATCCACCATCCATTCAGGATGAACGGTCATTCCATGTCGTGTCGTCTCATTTTCTAGGATGAAGAAAAAAAGAAAGAGGTCGTCTTCCTCCTCCTCCTCTTCCTCCTCCTCCGCCCCCCCTTCCTCACAGCGGCCTTCCTCGTCGCCTTCCTCGTCCACCTCCTCACGCCGCAGGTCCAAAAAGAGAAGAAAGAAGCGTAGAGGCTCGGACCGGGGGAGTCGACGCCACCGCAGGCCCTCCTCCAGAGACGACGGCAATAAGAGGAGGAAGAGGAGCGTGGGGGAGCAGGAGGACGAGGAGGACGGGAGAAGGAGCAGGCGGGAGGAGGAGGAGGAGGAGTACCCACCGCCCCCCAACACCTCCGCCACCTTCCTGTACCAGCGGGGGTTTCTGGGGTCAGGCTCTGGAAGGGGTGGTGGTGGTGGTGGTGGTCGTCATGATGACGATGAGGATGTGGTGGTGGACGACAGGAGGATCTGTCAGCTCTACTCCCTGTCGGCAGCCTCCGAGGACGAGGGGTCAGACTCCTCACGCCGAAACAGGGATAGGACGAAGGGGAAGAAAGGCGGAGAGGAGAGACGCTTCAGTAGCGACGGTAAGGGAGGGAGGAGGAGAGAGAGCCGTGGGAGCAGCAGCAGCAGCAGCAGTGCAGACGGGGCAGAGCGGGAGCGTGGTAGGGCCAGGGGGAGCAGTGGCGAGGGCGGGAGGAGGAGGAGCAGGAGGGACAGGGACACGGGTACAAGGGGGAAGGGAGGCGACGTGGACCACAGGAGGCGGAGCAGCAGCAGCATAGACGAGGGTAAGAGTCAGCGGAAGGCTTCCACCTCCTCCCTCGAGTCCCAGCGCTCACGGAACTCTACCGTTCCAGCTGAGCATCCCCAGGCCCGCAAGAGATCCAGCTCCGGCAGCATGGGCTCCGGCAGCAAGGGCTCCGGCAGCATGGGGCAACGGGCCTCGGCCCCCTCGCTGGACGGAGGTAGGTCCCAGAGCAGGCCAGAGGGGGAGAAGCAGCGCAGGGTAGAGGGAGCAGAGAGAGGGGACAGCCCCGGAGCGCCCGCCGCTACCACCAGTAATGGACAGGGGGGCGTGGCCAGACCACCACCGCCACCGCCACCACCACCACAGCCAGCAGTAGGGGGGGCGGGCAAAAAAGCGCTTCCTGCCAACCTGATGGACATCTTCAACAAGATCGCCCGGTTTGAGAAGGAGAAGGGAGCCGGGCCAAAGAAATGAGTCCTCATGCGCCTGATCACTCTCCAGTCCGCTTATTGTCTTAAAGTGTTCAATCAAGAATAAGAGTGAAGGAATTTAATTGAACTGGAAAGCAAGTTAAGAAGATGACACGGTGTCAACTTCTAGGTTATGAAATCAAAGGCTAATCAAGAGATTTTTTTTTCTTCGTTATTTCTAATGTTGTAATAATCCCTTGATTTTGTTTTACCATAAAAAGACAGGATTTATCATACCTTCAAGGCCTTATTGTCTATTTTGCTATTGACAGAGATGCTCAATTAATGTAACGTGTTGCGTTTATCTCTCTCTCTCTCTCTCTCCCTAGCTCTCTACCCACCGTTTATTTTCAGTTATTGACGGAGATGCTCTCTCGTAATGTGGTGTTAAGGTTCTGTTTTCTTAACACTGTTAACGTTTGGTTAAACCCGACACAATGCAGTGTGATTTAGATCCTGGCTACGCAACACCATCACCATGGTCATCATAAATAAATGGTGTAATGACAGCCATCTTGGCTTGTGTGTTTTGTTGTATGGTTGAATAAAAAAAAATATATATATATATCGTTAAAAAAAAAAAAGGAGAAATAGAAGAAAAAAAACCTAAATATTTTAATTCAATTTTGATATCAAAGGTTTTATGGTTTCTGTTATCACAAAGTTAGCATATTGTCCAAAGGCCAGGGGAGTAATAAATGCCACCTGAACTGGGTGTAGCTCCTCCACCTGGACTAATCATTGGAAATCCGGCTCAAAGTTTCTTACAAGTGTGACACGTTTTGGAATGGCATTTTCCGCTTTTATTTTTAGTCTCAATAAGAATGTAAAAAGGTACAGAAAAGAGAGAGAGAGTGGCAGGCCGTTAGAAGGCCTATTTAAGTAATTAAGTAATCCGTAACTATAATCAATAAGTAGGCCTATGATGTCATTTAGCCTACATATACCTATGATTCAAAACGAAAGCCAAATGTGTTTGCCATTGGCAAGTTGATGTCACATGCTGACGAAAGGGTCCATCTGAAAGGTCCAAAGCGATACGTGTGAAGTGATTTTATGGCACCATGCAAGTTATATATTACAGCGTTGACAGACACGGGGCATACTTCAGTCATTCTCCACAAACTACTGAGCGGACGAGGAGAGCTGAGATGAGGTAAAAACGGGCTCATTTGACAAATACAATCATTTATAAATAAATTGGTAACACCGGTAAGATGGTTAATATCACTGATCACAATTTAATTGGATCAAATTGAAAATACGAATAATATACATTAAAAACACTTATGGTTGTTTCGCATGGAACATCAGAAAACCCAATGTTCTTGTCCTCAGTCACCCCACCCTGATGGCCAGTCACCCCACCCTGAGGGACAGGCTGGATGCGTTGGAGTGCCACTTCACGTGGGAGCTGGACGACACCAGATCAAAGGTTCTCCGTCTCAGGGACACACTGGAGGACATCGGCACCGAAGAAGGAACCCCGTGGCTGGGACACATTTACAACCTGCAGGCACACGTACACTTCCAACTGGCGTCCCAAGATGACACGCCGTGCTCCACCATGGAGGACGCGCTGCGCTGCTTTGGCACGGCAGCGGAGGCCTTTCGTCAGGTTAGAAACACCGTTTCAGACGAGGGTCCCTGGCTGCTGGTGAACTACGGGAACTTGGCTTGGTTGTACTATCGTATGGGAGAGCAGGCCGAGAGCCTGGCATACGTGGGCAAGGTAGAGGCACTGCTGCGAGAATACCCGTCTCCGATACAGGAGCAACTCCACCAGGAGGTCCTTGCCGAAAAGGCATGGACACTCATGCATTTCGGCCCAGACAGCAAACGTAAAGCCGTAGAGTACTTTACGAAAGCAATCGAGGCGGAACCAGACATGGTGGAGTGGGCCACAAGCCATGCGTTGGCATTATCGAGCTCTTCTGATGACCCCTCACCAGAGCAGGAGGAAAACATCTTGGAGACATTGAGACGCGCCGCCGAACGCGACCCAGACAACTTGTACATTGCTGCGGTTTACCTCGAAAGACTCGCCGAGGCCGGTGGAGCGGTTAAGGACCAAGCCCGCGAGTTGGCCGAACGAGTACTGAGGAGGCCCCAGAGCATCTACAGTGGGATCCGACCCTTGCTGCGACTGTACAGACGGTACGTGTCCCTCGACGAGGCCATCGACGTGGCGAAGGAGGCTAAAGAACGACATCCAGACAAACGGCTCCTCAAGGACTGTCTTGCGAACTGTTACAAGTGGAAGATCTTCTCAGACCGGGACAATCCCCTGATACAGAGCCTGAGAGAGGGAGCCATCGTGCTTTTCAAGGAGGTGATCGGCCTTTATCCTCACACTTCCTTTATGGCGAAAATCACCCTAGCAAATTTATACGCCGAGTCAACCCATCACAAGATGGAGGGCGACAAGATATTTAAGGAGTTGTTGCAAAGTAAGTTAGAGCGTCCCCAGCAGCAGATACTTTACAACAATTATGCCAAGTACCTGAACTTTCACCTACAAGACCGATACAGGTCAATAGAGTATCACATGAAGGCAGCAGACATACCACATCCCTCAAACTCCCGCAAGAGCAGCGTGCACATTCTGACACAGATCAAAAACAGAAACAGGAACCGAATGTGTGGAGAAATTGGAGACTTTCTGGCCAAACTAAAAGAGGAGACCGCCACATCATAGCAGAACAATGATATGCAACTGTACAAGCTAATTAGACAAAATCCTTTATTTCTTAAATATGGCATAAACTGTCGAATGTATGAGTGTTGAAATCATCCAGACAATGAAAAGCTACAGAGAACATATTGTGTAATTACCGAATACTAAACAATTTTCTTTTTGTAGAAGGGGATCTAAAAATGGTAACCATTTCTCCTTTTTAATAAAAAAAAGGAGAAATAGAAAAAAACAACTAAATATTTTAATTCAATTTTGCCACCTGAACTGGGTGTAGCTCCTCCACCTGGACTAATCATTGGAAATCCGGCTCAAAGTTTCTTACAAGTGTGACACGTTTTGGAATGGCATTTTCCACTTTTATTTTGTCTCAATAAGAATGTAAAAAGGTACAGAAAAAAATAAATTGAAAGACAGAATTGACTAGTCGTTTCCTCTTCGGCTCTTCTTGTGACTCTTTTTTGAACTCCTGGTATAAAAACAGAAATGTTGGATTTTCAGACACATTCAAACATTTAATTCAATGTAATTTGGGATTTTGTTCATGGTTTATTTGGACGTGTTTATCGCAGAGAAATGATCAATGAATAATAATTAAATAGCAGTGGTGCCCTGTTATGCATCATGCAAATCAATTCACACACACTCAGTTTAGACTCACCTCTCTGGAGACTTGGAGTGACTGCGGTGTCTGTGACTTCTGTGGTGACCTGGTGAAAACATTAAGATTAGGGACATTCGTTATATTGAACAGTGAACCAGAACCAGTAGGTTTTTATAACTCACTGGAATGCTCAAGAGAAATCCATGTCCAGAACATGTCATGTTAGTTCTTCACCAGCTTACTTACTTTAGGGCCGGGTGAGTTATCTTACATCTTATAGTACTGTCGCGTTTCAGTTAAGGACTACTGTTTTGCCCTGTGTTAGAAGCATTAGTCAACAGTACCACACAGCCTGATGAGAAAGCCTACCAGGGGATTTGGAGCGGTGGCGCCGGTCCCTGGATCTGCTTCGGTGTCGCCGGGGGCTCTTGCTACGATGGCGATCTCTCCTCGGGGACGGGCTGGACACAGATGTGTAAATAATAAACACACGAAGCACCACCACCCACACAGAGCACCACCCACACACACACAGAGCACCACCCCACACACACACACACAGACACACACACACACACACACAGAGAGAGAGAGAGTACCACCACACACACACAGAGCACCACCACAAGTATCCCAGAGACACACCCGACCATTTACTCATCGCATCAACTGTCGGCACAAAGGGCCACAGGGAATAATGTGCATACGTGAAATCATAAAATAAAGTTGCATTTCAGAACATAAACTATCGTTAAGAGTTGAGCCGTGGCATACCTTCGCCTCTTGGGTGACCTGCTCCTCCTGGAGAAGGAGAAAAGAGGCCATGGTATGAATTTCAAGATCATTATGAGGTGATAGAAGACTGACAGAAGAAATACATTTACTCTTAAAGTAAAAAAAACAACAACAAAAAGTGAAGTAAAACAGAAACGGACCGCCGGGGGGAGCGGCTGCGTCTGTAGCGTGGTGACGGCGAGCGGCGGGGCCTGTCGGTGTCACGGTAATTCCGTCTGTGAGGTTCAGGAGTCGGTATTCTCTCTGGCTGTAAAAGAAAAGTTAAAACTAGTAAGAGGACTATTGTGAAGCGACCATCAAAGTGAAAGTTGTTCGTTTTGTAAATGATTAAAAAAGAGCAGCACAATATCCTCACTTCTTGGGGACACTAGTTCAGTGACTTGGGAATAGCAGCATTGCACAACGGAGCCCCGATAGGGGAAGAGGGCAGTACACACCTGGTATTCAATACGATGCTAACCACTCGGAAGAAGAAGTTATGTGGCCGGTCAAGTTACCTTTTCTTCCTCCTCGTCTTCCTCATCACTGCTCTCGACCTCATCCAGGTCTTCCTCTAGAGCACTGATGCGCGTGTCCAAGAGTTCGGCCTCCTCAAGGACCTGCCTTTTCTGCACGCAAACACGCAAACACACACACACACACACACACACACACACACACACACACACACACACACACACACACACACACACACACACACACACACACACACACACAGTTCAGACATACAAGGATTTAGGATGCTGTGCGGTAGCACTACAGACATGATGCCCACATACCTGCAATCTGGGCAGTATGATGTCACACATCCTCTCCGCATGAAGAAGTTCATCGATGAACTCGTCCACGTGCATCACCTCAAACTCTGTAACAAAACGTGGGCGTGTGACAGCAGGGGTCTGTTATATTGTGACGTGCCAGGCCAGTGGACTAATGCAATCTCATAATTCAACAAATTGAACAAACAAACATTGCTTAAACATTTTTGATTTGGGTGTGAGTTTGTGTAGGCGATATGAAAATGACAAACCCTTCGTCAATGTTGTACTTAATAAGACCTTTACTCGATGCAAACCATATTTACTAACCTCCGTTTCGGTTCTGACTTTTGATTTTTCTGTAGTCATTGTATAAAGGCTCCAGGTACTTGTAACAATCAACCGAGGTGCCAGTTAACCTCATATACATCGCTCCGAGCAGGCGAACATATCTAGGGGACAAAAAATTAAAAGAAATGAGTTTGCAACATTCAGGCGTATCACCAAATAATGAGATGCCGACATGAACGACGGGAACTCCTGCAATCTTTAAGTCCCTTGATCGTCTTTCATAGGATTTCATTAAAAATAAAATAAACAGGGCATCTTTTTTTTATGATGCTGAAAACAATTGACTACATGTAATAAATTGTGGTTTTGGTGTGGCATGATTGGCATGAACGTATTTTACATCCCATGTGTCATATAGCTGGAATATGTATGTAGCCCCATGTGTGCAGGAGAATATAACCCATGTGTATATGGGCCAATATACCATGACTAGATGTAGCCCCCCCCACCCCCCACCCCTATGCGCCTAGGGGTGGGGGGGGGGGCACAATCTAGTCATGGTATATATTGGCGTGTGTACTCAAACCAATAACACATAGTTACTTGAAATCCTCGTTCTTGATGAACTCCACAATGATGTCTTTCTCAGGTTGAATCTGCAGCATCTTCAGGGTCAGACAGAGGAAAGGAGTCGGTTTGATGTTTCCGCCGTAGACCCCCCCGACAAACTTCAGCTCCATCGCCTTGTCAACAACCAGCTCGGCTGAGAAGAAGAAGAAGAAGAAGAAGAAGAAGAAGAAGAAAAGAGGCACAGCATCGTTTACCTCAGGATCTTACATTACACCATAAGGTCTTTAGGTTTCGAGGCTAGCGTATAATGCTAACTAGCGGACGAAGTCCACGAATATCCTTCGTAACACACAACTTACCAGTTAACCCAAAACACTCTTCTTTCCAATATTTAGACTCGTAGATCCGAGTCCTGATGATCTTCTCCACCAGGTACTGCGGGTTGGTGCCGTGTATACTGTTGGCATCTTTTACTGTCCTGTTTGCCATCGCAGCCCGAGAATGTGCTGGTTTCTGTGTGGAAGAAACAAGCCCCCTCTTGCTAAGTTGCCTTTCCGGGTCAACGACACCGTTTAACTTCCGGTGTCAACAGGAGGGCGCGGCGTTTGATTGGTCCACAGCTTCATCCGACGGAAAAGACGCAATTTTCGCGGGAACCGAGGAACTCTAGTGTCTGTGTGCCGTCGACTCAAGGTTTGAGTCGAATTAAGTTTGGAAGAACATCGGCACGTGTTCGGTTACACGTTAGTATCTTATACAATTCGTCGTCGTTGTTGTTGTTCGCTTTCTCGGTTGTTGTTGTTGTAGTGTTTTAGTTGTCAAGCATGGTCAGATACTTTACGAGAAAGAGGGTCCGGCGGATCTACAAGTGGGGCAGCGCACCTGTCAGCTACGACAGGAAGTTAAAGACCGATGAATACGAGTGAGTCGCGACGACCGTCTGTAATATCGATTTGTTGTTGAAGTGCATACATGTGCTCGATGTACAATGTGTGTGTTTTCTTCTTTTTTTTCTTATTACGTGAAGCTCATTGCACATCAGTCTGGAGGACCTCCCGAGGACCACCGTGATCACCACCGGCCAATACATTCTGATCGAAGGCGTGGATGCCGACAACCCGTATGTCGCGAAGGTCACCAAGTTCATTGGTAGGAGTGTGAAAACAAACTTTAGTATACGTTACGAAGATGGGGTTGTTTTAAGTGTATGAAGTGTAAACCATTCAAAATGCCCAACAACAAACGGTGACTTTTGATCTTAAAACATTGTATGGCGTTTCTCAGAGAGTGACAAGCAGAAGAAGGCACTGGTCCAGTGGTTTGTCCGTGCATGCGAGGTGCCCCCGAGCAAGAGGAAGTTGCTGGGCAGGGAACCACACCCGCAGGAGATCTTCTACTACGAGGGACGCACCTGTGATGATGAGATCGACGTGGAGTCCATTCTCAGCACGGTGCAGGTAAGAAAAGGTTGCTGGTTCATGTAAATAATTCGACCCCCCTCTCCCATCACTGCTAAAGGACAAGGACACCGTTTGTTTTTCTTATTGCTGACACCCTTAGATGCTCAAGATGAATTTCAGTTTTTCTGTCTGTTGATCAGTAATAGGATCAGCTAGTGGCATAGACTTTTGTTGTTTTCCAAAAACACATTCAAACAAGTCAGTTGGCTTATTGATCAGAATCCATTGTTGGCCTTTATGCAGCCATTGTTTTTTCATTTAAAATATGAAATATCTGAGATCTGCGGTGGCTCAGCACTGTTGCCTCACACGGTTACCTCACAGAATGGTCCCAGCTGGTACCTTTCTGTATGGAGTTTGTATGTTATCCTCGTGTTCGTGTGGGTTTCCTCCGGATGCTCGGGTTTCCTCCCACACCAAAAGACATTCATGTTAATACTCCTGCCACTGCCCTTGATCAAGGCACTGGCAGTAGACCTGGAGTGGGTCCCCGGGCGCTGCACTGTGGCTGCCTACTGCTCCTAGAGATGGGTTAAATGCAGAGATCACATGTTGTTGTATAATACTTTTACTTGTGCAATGATAAAGTTGAATCTATTGGGCCTGCTGTAGTGTTGTCACTTTGGGATGTGTAATCATGGACAGTTTAGCCATGGTGAAGTGAAATTCTGCACACTGTAAGATGGGACCTGGGATGCATTATACCTTATTAGTGATTTGAAAAAGTGGTTTGCCGATATTTGTCCATTCTAAGTGATGAGGCAGATGTTGCTACATATGCTGGTACTGGCAAACTTGTGCTAAAATCCTCCTTCTCCTCCAAAGGTAAAGTACATTTCAGCAGAGGCCCCGTTCCCCGAAGGCAACTGGAAGGAGGTGCTGTACGTGAAGCACTCCTGGAACACCAAGGTCTTCAAGGCCGTGAAGCCCGAGCAGATGGAGACCGCTGCTGCGCCCTGCCTCGCTTCTCCTCCTCGCCATTCCGATCCCGCCCTCCCTCCCTCGCCCCCATGTTCCCCACCCGTGGCGGCGACCCCGCGGTCGAGAGCTCCCTCCCGGCGGACCCTGCCCACGCCGGACCCCACGGTCATGAACAGGGCTGCCGACTGGGGAACCCGGGGCACCATGAGCGCCGGAAAGATGGTGGTGTCAGAGGCGGAGTCCATGCACTCTGCCTCCAAGCTGTCCGCCTCCAAGTGCCTGAGTGCTAAGAGGAGGTCCAGCATCACCCGGACGCCCGGCGTGCGCAAGAAGCTGGAGCTCAGCAGTGAGTGTGACGTCCAGGTGCACTGTATAGCGCTACTGTCGTAGTAGACATGGGGCGGGGTGGACGAACCTGGTTTCTTTTGCTAAAAGGACTTGTGTTGTCAGATGCCCAAGGAATGCTGCTACCACTACTAAGCTAGCATGAAGACACGAACAAGCTCATCGTTATTGTTTTTGTGAATTCTTGTCTTGGGCTCCCATGGCATGGTAAATGAATGGTGTTGGTTGTTCAGACCTCATCAGTTGTTATATACCCCCCCCCCCCTCCCCCCCAGGTCCAGGGAAGGGTGCGATCAACGGGGATGACGTGCTCTGCCAGCTGCTGGACAAGGAGCTCGACGAGGAGGTGCTGCTGGTCCGACGCTCGGCCACTTCCCTGGCGCGCCTCGCGTCCCAACCTTATGAACTCAGCCCCGTGAGGAAGGCCCAGAGGTCCTCCGGCTCCTGGGACAGCCTGAACATAAAGCCAGCCTTGGTGAACTTGAACCGCTTGTCCCTGGAACTGGACAGCCCACCGTCTACTCAGCACGACTCTGCCAAGTAAGCATTGGGGGGGGGGGGAGGTACCAGTGTCCTAGGTTTATGAGCCATATTGTCATATTGCTCTTCATTCTAATATTCACCATACTACTGTTTTAATTGACCTGATAATGGGGACATATCTAACGCGGCTTACAGGTTGATTTATTTATTTGTTTACTCTTTTTATCGATTGATTTTTATTGATGTATTTTTGTTTTGGCCTGAAAATACTTTATTTACCTATTTTTAATTATATCAGTAACATTTATTCAGAAATATGCTCTGGCTCGGATGGGCTTCGTTTTATAACGGAGGCAGGGAATAGGAGCACATGAGCCAAAATGGAGCAGCATATAGCTGCCATGTCCTCCTCTGTGATGGTGTGATGTTTAGACTCACCGAAGCCTCTTCCAGGGAGCTGTGTGGCGTCACTTCCCTGGAGGACGAAGTGTTTGACATGGGTCTGTCTTTGACTCCGAGGATGAGACAAGCCACCCCCAGAAGGAACTATGCCACTAGGGGGCAGAAGTGAGTTAGCCACCCCCTAGCCTGGTGGCTGGTGTTCACATTTCTTCACGCCCTCTCGCGACCTGGTTTAACATACCAGCGGGCAGTCATTGCAAAAACATGAGCAATGGACAGTTGAACGATAGGGAGGCTCCTATAGTGCTTCGTTATTTACAATATTAACCCCATTGGCATGGTAAATTACACGTTACTTAATTTGAATTGGCAAATGTTGAGCACCGGCTCAATAAAACTGCACCTTCAAATCTTGGTTCGTAGCGTGTCTTGTCCAAAAAAATGGGGCTTACTTTTTAATAGTCGTACGGTTCAACTGAATGTTCTTGTTTTGCACCCTTGATGATGACCCCTGGTTGATGTCACAATATCACAAACGCACTAGTGAGTTGTGGGGTGCACATGGAGGTGTGTCGTACACGACGGGGGCTCCCCTCAAAACACTTTGTGGAACGCACATAGGGGGTAACAAATTGATAAATCCCACGTTTTGTCGAAAAACTGGGTACGCTTGGTTTACGCACAGATTTCTTCTTACGCAATGTTGATAAGTGAGCACCCTGGTGGTAGTACATAGTATATATTTACAATGTATGTCTTTCTGTAATATAACCTAAACCTGCCTCTTGATTTGCCTTTTGTAAATTAGAGCGGCCATACCTTCCAGGAAGGCAGAAAGGGCGGCAAAGGAACCGTCTCTTGGGGTGCTGTAAGTACCGGTGTCACCACCACCACTACTACGACAAAACAGACGTGGAAACCATTTAGAATTCTCATTAATGCTAGTAGCCTCTCCTTGGTCTTTTACATTAAATCAATTAGATCAGTTGCATTTGCACCAGTCGAAGCTCCGCTTGGCTTTCCTTGTATTTGAACATTGAGCAGAGTGTTCCTCCACGTTTGGTAAATGCTAATGCCTGGACGTCCGCTCCTTGCCTCATTAACCCCTTGTCCCCGTTGGACGTGCTTCACAGAGCAGAGGTGGAGAACGAGAACTCCCCGATGGTGCCTGCAGCGCCCACGCCCCGCAGCTCCAGGAGGAAGTCTGCCAAGCTAGTGGCCTCTCGGATCAGGAAGCAACTGTGAGTGTTATCGGCGGCGGGGGGATTCCAAACTCAGTTTCCCCACCCAGTTAGCATTTAGAGCCAAGATGGCCACCAGGTGAATAAGGCCCGTTAGAAGGGCTGTTGGATCTCTGAGCCAAGATGGCCACCAGGTGAATAAGGCCCGTTAGAAGGGCTGTTGGATCTCTGATCTCTTGGCTGTTTGGCTACTGTATTCATTCATTGTTTTAGTTTTTTTGGGGGGTGGGAAATCACACTTTTTTGTATTTTAGGTTCAAAGACTTTCAAAGCCTTTTTGTATCAGTTGCACCCTTAATGTTGGTGTACTTTAATTTAGCTTTAGAACTTTTTTATTCACCCTAAATTATCTTTCCATTTGTATATGTTGATGTGTGGTGTACTTTGTAATGCCTTTTTTAGGAACACCGAGCACTGATCTGTGTTTTGCTTCAGGAATCTGCTGGACGACCTGCACTCTGACGGAGACGACGAGGACGAGTTCCTCCCATCGAAGAAGGACCTCCGGAGCAGCAGCAGTGAGGAGGAGGAGGAGGAGGAGGAGGAGGAGCTGGGGTGGAGGTTGGATAGTGACGAGGAAATCGTCGCCAAGAAGAGCAAACGCTCCGCCGCGGGGTCTCGCACGCCTCGCTCTGCACAGAAAACCCGCTCCTCGGCACGCACGCCACGCAAAACCCCCGTGAAGAAGGTACGTTGGGTCAGCCGCCGAATGGCCTCTGCTAGGTGGCCATGTTCTCCTGTGTATGTGGATTTCAGACGGGAGAGCGGTGCAGAAGCACTACAGTGACACGGGTTCAAATGTAACGCGTTGCTTTTGTGGTCGATAGGCCACGCCCTCTACCCCACGCACCCCTCGACATGCCACGCCCAGTATCCCCAGCCGCACCCTGCCGGCCAGACAGCCCGGGAGTGTTCTAGAGGAGGCCAGGGCACGGTAAGAAGGAGCAGTCTGTGAGAGGAGGATACATTGGGTGTATTTGTTTTGTTGTATGTCGAGGCTCTTTCCCATCGCTCCACCCAGTCCTACACCTACTCCATAACCCAAGCTTTGTTTTGGAAGAGGAATGGCTTTGCTGTCCGTTTTGAGTAATGTTGTTCTGGAGTGTATTTGCTGCCATCCAGTGGATAGAATTTTATTATTATTTATTGCAATATTAATTTTACCTGTGTCTGTGATATTGCTTCCTTCATTGGAAATGGGGAAAACCGATAGTGTACATAATATAATTTAATGCAATATACATTTCTTCTCCCTCAGTTATGTATATTGAACTGCATGGCATCTATTGCATTACATCGCTGGGTCTGTAATTCATGGCTATAGTGTGTGTGTGTGTGTGTGTGTGTGTGTGTGTGTGTGTGTGTGTGTGTGTGTGTGTGTGTGTGTGTGTGTGTGTGCGTGTGTGTGCGTGTGTGTGCGTGTGTACTCGCTGGCTGGCGTTGCAGAGTTGCTGAGCGCAGCACT
>OOFB01010336.1:0-15562 GCA_900323305.1 Trachyrincus murrayi | reverse complement strand
GGGGGACCCCCCCCCCCCCCCCCTGCCACTTCCTGAAGTCCACGATCTTGGTCTTGCAGACGTTGAGAGAGAGGTTGTTGTCCTGGCACCATGTTGCCAAGTCACTGACCTCCTCTCTGTAGGTGGTCTCATCGAGATGAGACCCAGGATGGTGGCGTCATCTGCGAACTTGAAGATGACATTGGAGCTGCGTGTAGCCACACAGTCATGCGTGAACAGGGCGTACAGGAGGGGACTGAGTACGCAGCCCTGAGGGGCTCCCGTGCTCAGGGTCAGTGCAGAGGATGTGAGGTTGCCCATTCTCACCACCTGGGGTCTGCCTGTCAGGAAGTCCAGGATCCAGTTGCAAAGGGAGGTGTTAAGACCCAGGATCCTGAGCTTGGGGATGAGCTTAGCGGGCACAATGGTGTTGAATGCTGAGCTGTAGTCTATGAACAGCATCCTCACATATGTGTTTCCCTTGTCCAGGTGAGAGAGGGCGGTGTGAACTGTCAGGGTGATGGCATCGTCCGTAGATCTTTTGGGGCGGTATGCAAATTGAAGGAGGTCCAAGGTGTCAGGAAGGGTGGAGCAGATGTGGGTTCTGACTAGGCGCTCAAAGCACTTCATGATGATAGGAGTCAGTGCTACAGGGCGATAGTCATTCAGGCAGGTGATGGAAGGTTTCTTGGGTACGGGGACAATGGTGGTCTTTTTGAAGTAGGTGGGGACTGTAGACTGGTTCAGGGAGAGGTTGAATATAGAGGTGACTACCTCTATAGGGGTTTGTCCCAGGGGGCTTCCTGACCAGATACCCCCCCCGCCCCACTACCTCTGCTGGCTCCTCTGAGCAATAACTGCTCCCTTGATATTCTGTCCATTAATATCACAAACGGGAGGGGACACAGACAGCAAGATAATAACCACCACCTGAGCCTGCCAGTCAGATCAAAGGGGTTTTGTGCGAAGCCTGTATTGGTGCCAATAGCTCTGCTCTTCATAGTACCTGAGTGTTGCCGCTGAGTGTCTTGCCCGGACTTGCCACGTGAGAAAAAAGGCATTAATGTGAAGTGTGAACACCACTGTAAATACTTTTAATTGTGTCTGTGTCTTACACCTTAATTTATCTGTCAACTTACAAACCCTGGAATCCCAGGACGAAAACAAGCAAAGAGACAGATGAACGTAAGCGTGATTGTGTTTATGTGGGCATTCTGCCAACCCACTATCCTGGCGTTCCCGATAAAAGGGTTAGCCTAATGCTGCAGTGGAAAAATAAAATGAAATGTTTTTCTTATCATTGTGTGTGTACCTTGACCTCTTGGTACATAGTTACAGCACATGGAAAGTATATGGCTTTACATTTGATATGTTGTGTCCACATCTATATGTGTATGTAGTTGTGGGTTCCTAGCACCCATCACTCTGTCTTTTGGTACCATTTATCGGTGCCAATTTGAACAAACTAGGTTTAATTTAGGGATTAAACGACAATCCCTAAATAGGATGATCCAAAATGAAATAATCAAAAACGGAAACAAATCAAACTCCATTCTGAATCCCTCCCTCCATGCTACCTTGAGATGGTGTTGTCTTCCTATATTCCTCTATTATGTCTGTCTATTTGCCTTTCGTCTGTCCCTCTATGAGGCTAGGTCGCAAACCAGACAGATCGATCGATTCACAGATGCGATTTCCCAGAATTTCCTGGATTTGCACCACTTGCGTGGGGCAGTGCCAGAGACCTGCTCGGGCCAAACAGGGAGATGTGGCACGGGGGTCATGGTGTAAAGGATACGGAGCTCCTCCTCCCATCCTATTCTCTTCTCTCTGGATTGGTGGTGCTGAGTGGGCGACATCTCGGGCCATTTGGCCAAACCCCATATAAAAATGGTGGAATGCGCGCCCTGCTACTGGTTGGCTGGCACAGTTACCGTGTGCATGGCATAAGAACACCGATGTCTGCAGACCCTGACCTCTTGACCTGGTCGTGACCCTCCATTCTCGCTACCTCTTAAAAATATGGTGGGAATTCATCTCGTAGCAGCTAAGATATTCGCTGAAACCTTGGACAGATTTACTACGTCCGCAAATCTCGCGTACATTTCTAAGCTAAACCTACTAAGGAACTACCTTGTTGATGTTGATACCTGTATGATACCTAAATGTAAATGTATGACGACACCTTCAATAATACACATTGGCATCAATGCACAGCCGGTTTCGCTGTACGCCCATATCTGTTTTCCACACTTAACTACACACTTTACTGACAATAATTGACTGAATCAGATTGGCTACCGTGTACAAATGATAG
Source organism: Trachyrincus murrayi (assembly GCA_900323305.1). NCBI lineage: Eukaryota > Metazoa > Chordata > Actinopteri > Gadiformes > Macrouridae > Trachyrincus > Trachyrincus murrayi. The sequence goes on along the minus strand of OOFB01010336.1, from coordinate 13,266 downwards.
TCACTCAAATCCGCAGGAATGGAACGCGCTTGACGACCTCATTTCCTCGACAACAATAAATAACACCAGAGTGGGGCCTAGCGGTGGACAAAGATCAGGACACACACACGATCACTGTACAAGGGTGCATGCTGCGTGAAACAAGGTCACACTGTTAATCAGGAGTAAGCAGGGGGTCTTGTTTTCAGAACCATGTCTTTATCATGAGGATCCAACGTATGAAAATGATTTGCCATGCTTACGTTGACAAGGACACAGCACCATGGACTTGTTTCCAAATGCACATTGGCAGATGTGCATTTGGAAACGAGAAGAAATAGGAAAATAATATATCAGTGAAAATATAAACACACAATTACAGTCGGGAATGAACATGAAATAATTCAAATGAAAAATATACACAAAAATGTACATGAAACATACATATACGTACATACTGTACACATATATGTAAATATAACTATGAAGTGGCTCCAATTCTGGAATATTGCACGTTAAATTGAAACACGACAATACGACGATAGAATATGGAAATATGACAATAGAAAAGAGAGTTTGTTAAACACAGTAGAATTCACATATTAAACTAGTAATCAATATAGAAGAATGTAGGTTAAATTATGGGATATTTAAACTGCAATAAATGAGAACGTGTTGTTCATGTCATGGGAGCACTCTTGTGGTCAGGTGTTTGCGTGACATGGTTAGGGTTGGAGATTACAGCAGGTAAGCAAAACAGTACAAACACCCACCAGTAGAAACACATAATCATATTAAGTAGTGTTTAGCTCCATTTGTTTTATAGAGAGGTACTCATCTGTGCTTGAATGCATCAAACAAGGAAGTGTCACAGGGTTCATTCAGAACGCCTTGACTCTCATAAATCATAGCCGATGAGTTTCCATGCTGTCCAACTTGTCCAGACACACTTAACACAAGGAGTTTCACAGCAACAATTCATTTTAATTTGATTCGGTTGCATTTGGCAAACTATAGGTTTGCTTAAGGCATTTGGGTTGAATTGGCAGTTTAAATACAATCAGCCATCATCCATCAAATACCATTCATTTTAATTTGATTCAGTTGCATTTGGCAAACTATAGGTTTGCTTCAGGCATTTGGGTTGAAATGGCAGTTTAAATACAATCAGCCATCATCCATCAAATACCATGTCCCTGTCCATTAGACCTACATATAATTATGTTATATTTAAAAAAAAAGGTTAATAACCGTGATCCAGTAGACTGTAGTCATATATTCGCCTGCCTACCTACTAGGCCCGATCCATTGTATGTAGTTGAAGCGGTCTCCTCCCAGGGTATATACATATGATCCCTACCCTAGCCCTGGTTGGTGGCGCTCTCTAGTGGATGTATTTGTCGTAGCGTTTAATGACGGCATTTATGTTGAAAAATCTCGAGCTTCTAGACTTGATGTTGCCACACTGCTGCCATCCATAATCACACACTACTGACCTACAGTTTGTTGTTACAATATGCATATGGCTGAAAAACTATGGAATCAAAATAGGGTCAAAAATATTGTAGCTGCGTATCACATATCTGAACGTGTATCACCATATCTGAATGTGTGAAAACATTTTGTGTGAATACATTCAAATGTGTGAATGCGTAAAAACGTTTTGAACCACTGACATTTTGTGAACAAATTAAAAATATTTGCACAAATAACTTCCAATGTGTGAGTGCAAGACGAGTTGCGCAAAGTTCAGGTTTCATCTATTTGTGGGTGAAAAACTTTGTGTAGAGTTTACCTACCAACCCTAGTTAACCCTAACCATATCATACCACATCAACCTAACCTATCAACACCCAGGAGTGCGCCCATTATGTAAAACATGACCCCCTCACACTGATCTCAGTTGCAGTTTATTTTAAACGTAACATTTTCCAATGTTTTCTTGAAAAATACACAGGGATAACTTTTGAAGGATACACAAAAAGCGCTCTACAAAATACGAAATCGTTGTTATCGTCTTTTATGTATGCAAAACAAAAGACCAAACAAACAAGGGCATTTGAGAAACAAGGCGCCCCGTAGCGCTTTTTTTTAATGGGGCGGTCGACGCTGAGCGCAACACTCCTGTTCCCACACCCGGGCACTTGCTGCGCGTCTCCGCTGTCGCTCACTGTTTGTCAACCGCGGCTGAAAATGCACCATTTAGCGCGTCTTATCGTCTTCGTGACAGCCGTCGACGCCACGCTGCGTCTGGATTATTGCCCTCTTCACTGCGAGTGCGACCGGGACACGTGGAGCGTGTCGTGCTTCGAGCTTCAACTGTTGCCCGTGTTTCATCCGCGCACCACGGAGGTGTAAGTTTACCCACGCATGCTGGAATGGACGTAGCCTACATTTCTTTCTATGTATTATGTATGGGCTGTAATCGTGTAAAAAGTGTCTACAATGTAGAAATTGCCCTGCGATAACGTGATGTTTAATATTTGCGTTGAAGATGGCTTGAAAGAACACATCTGTCCTCAGTCCCACAGGAGGCCTTTTCCAAGTTAGTCAACGTTTCCCGCATGTACGTTTTTCATTCGTTTATTCATTCATTCATATGTATTTGATTATTATATATAAAACAAAGCTAAATACATTATGCTTGTATGAAGGCCTAGCTATTATATATATATATTCATATTTATTTATATTTGTTTCTCTCCCAGTTTATAAATTAACTTTAATCAGGGACACAGTGTGTGATGTTTGATGTATTTATACATATTGTGTGTGTGTGTGTGTGTGTGTGTATTCAGCTACATCTCTGAGGATGACACTTTAAGATACCTCGATAGGCACTCTTTCTACAACCTTCCCAGGACCTGCCACATGTGAGCACCACCGGACACACACAGGACTTACATAACAAAGTACACCCCCAGTGCTTTGTTCGTGTGTAGGCCTACATGACCTCGTTGCCATTGTACAATAAATACAATTGACATGACTTAAAATGTGTACTGTACAGACCTAGGGAAGCTAACATAACAGCTATAAGGCATGCTGCATGCAAGAGGTAATAGGTTGAAATGAATTTAAGACCATTGGTGTGTGTGTGTGTGTGTGTGTGTGTGTGTGTGTGTGTGTGTGTGTGTGTGTGTGTGTGTGTGTGTGTGTGTGTGTGTGTCCATTTTGCATGTGCAGAGAACTACGAAGCCTCAAAACACTGGCGTACATCCACCCAGAGGCATTCAAGGACCTTCCTCACTTGCAGTATCTGTAAGTAACAAACATACTTTTGATTTAAACATATACGGTTTATAAAATGTTCAAACATAACACTGACGCATAAGTGATTTGGACTCTTATTTTCGCTAACCTTTTTTTTTTCTTCCAGAGGCATACTTAACACAGGTCTGAGCTCCTTCCCTGCCCTGAACTACATCCTGTCGGTCCGAGAGGAGTTTATTTTGTATGTTTTTTTTAAAATATCCAGTTGTCCTGTTGCTGTGCTCCACCTTCATGTCCATCTTCTCTTAATAGGGAGATTGTGGATAATACGCTATTAGAAGTGATACCCGCTAATTCTTTCAACGGATTATCTGAGAATGAGTTAACCATGTAAGTACACTTTCAGCCATTTTCCTTTCTTTAGCTTCGGGTATAGCATTTGCATTCGCTTATTTTGAGAGCAATACATCATAACCTCAGTCTTCAAATAAAGCTCAATAGAAACATCCCTTGTTTTCTATAGCTACGGTAGCATGGTTGAGTTTCCATGTCAACACATCTGTAGTTAGGGTTACTGATATTCATTTCATGAAGCAGCATTTCAGTCAAATGCCATTTGATACCTGAAAGCCTTGAAGTATATCTGAACACTAAAATCAAACCAAATGGATACCACCCAGTCAAGCAATTGCGTAAAAGGCTGCATAAACAACTGCATAGCGTGTTTTTGGTGGCTGACCCTGTGGTTTGAGTTCAGTTTTTTCAATGAGAGCACATAATAGGTTTTGCAAACCTATTATGTGACAAGGGATATTTTGACGACACCTTCTATCCATAACATCCTACTGACTATTACCATTCTATTAGCCAATAATATAGCTTATTGAATAATGTATGGACTTTGGAGTTGTAATTCTTTTCAAACGTCTCTTTATTTTTAGCATGATAAATGGCAACGGCCTGAAGAGGATTGAGCCCTATGCTTTCAACGGGAGCAGACTGGAGGAAGTGTGCGCTGTCCTTCCATGTTGTCTCTTTCAGCGAAGAGTTCAGTTACAAAACGCAAACAAAATACAGGAATGTGTGATTGTTTGACTCTCACCTTTTTCTTAATTTCTTTTGATCAGGTATCTCAATGGGAATGTGCATTTGGAAATAGTGGACACATTTGCCTTTTCCGGAGTCATTCAGGGTCCAACACTTTTGTAAGTTGCTAAAAATGTATTATGTATTTAAACGTAAACATGTTTACTACTACGAAATACACTAAAGAATGTTACTACAACCTGCAATTAGAGTTTCCCCAATGCCTACCACAAAAAAGCACTCCATTGCTAAATTGCACACTAAAAACCTCCAGGAATAGCATTGTCTCCTTGTGAATTCAACTTTCCTCTGTGTGGATCCTCAGAGACCTTTCAGAGACCAGGGTGAGCACTTTACCCTCAATGGCACTGGGGCCCGTTGAGAAATTCCGAGCTAAAAACACTCAAGGCCTCAAGAAACTGCCTCCACTTGTAGCCTTTCTGCATCTACAGAGTGCTGAGTTGACCTTCCCCAGCCATTGCTGTGGCCTAACAAAGCTGAAACGTTGGAGAGGGTGAGTCAGGAAACGAAACCCAAAAACGTATTTTCCCACGCTCTGCTCATCCCACTCAGAGTATTAACTTCAGTTATTACCCGGACATCTTAAATATTGTATTTTTTTTGCCAGAAAATGAGGTAGAATGAGGTATATTATTACTAGTATAAAAACCATAAATATTGGGACGCATTGTCCATACATTTAAGAAATGTGTAATTAACTACTAATTATCCTTACTGTGAATATTCAAGACAAACAGAAGAACTGATTTGCAACCTGACAAAGGCTGCTCAAAGGGCCATCCCCAAGCGCTTCAGGAGACACTCCATCCACCAGCAGGGTGTGTTTCTGGGAGAGCACTACAGCAGCCACCAGACCTCTGTAAACCCGTACCACCGCTACCTTAACACCAACCACTTCTGTCCGCCCGAGTTGTGCCCAAACGAGGGCCTGTTCTACGTGGACCTGCCCACCGAGCAGCCGGAGGAAGCCTTAGACTACTCGCTGTGCAACGACCTGCACGTCCACGAGAAGGCCGTCACCTGCGTCCCAGAGCCGGACGCCTTCAACCCATGCGAGGACGTGATGAGCCACGGGTTCCTCCGGGTGTCCGTGTGGGCGGTCAGCCTGCTGGCCATCCTCGCCAACCTGCTGGTCATGTCCGTCCTGCTGACTAGCCACCGCAGGCTCTCCATCACGCGCTTCCTCATCTGCCACCTGGCATTCGCCGACTTCTGCATGGGCGTGTACCTGCTCCTCATCGCCTCGGTGGACCTCTACACGCGCTCCCAGTACTACCAGCATGCCATCGCCTGGCAGACAGGCACCGGCTGCAACCTGGCGGGCGCGCTCTCCATATTCTCCTGCGAGCTGTCAGTCTACACGCTCACCGCCATCACGCTGCAGCGGTGGCACGCCATCTATTTCGCCATGAACCCCGAGCGCAAACTGCGGCTTCGCCATGCCGCGGCCGCCATGCTCGGCGGCTGGCTACTGTGCCTGACGCTGGCGCTCCTGCCGCTGGTCGGTGTCAGCAGCTACCAGAGGGTGAGCGTCTGCCTCCCCATGGACGTGGACACCGCTGTGGCCCGAGTCTACGTGGTCCTCGTGCTGATGCTCAACGTCCTGGCCTTCGTGGTGGTGTGCGCCTGCTACCTGCACATCTACTGCATGGTGCACAACCCCCGGCACCAGTCCAGTCGGCATGACGCCAGCATGGCCCAGCGCATGGCCGTGCTGATCTTCACCAACTTCCTGTGCGTGGTGCCCATCTCCTTCTGCGGGCTGTCGGCCCTCCACCGGCCACTCATCACCGTCACAGACTCCAAGGTGTGTGTTTTTAAAAGACAATACCCGGTCTGTGATCAAACCATCGTAGCCGTCTCTCCTGGCTTCACTAAAACATCCGCTACCAATATAGTTTGTCAAAATAATTCTTTGTACCGATTCACCCGAAGAGCATTTAGCGTACACGCCTGCCACGAATGTAAACAATGGCGATATATCACTTTCGTCTTTTGGAATAAATGTGCGTCGGTCAGTATGGAGTTTGGACAACATAACAGTGAACCGCCTTAGAAGTACTTCACAAAATGTCAGACCAAGACCAAAGTGCTATATCGCCATTGTTTACATTTGTGGCAGGCGCGCGCACGCTAAATACTCTTCGGCAGAATCGCCAAAAGGAAGTCATTATTCCGATAACGGATGTTTTAGTGAAGCCAGGAGAGACGGCTACGATGGTTTGATCACCTTTAAGTAACTTGGTAGGACAAATACAGTACAAATATTTTGGCTCATACGGAGGCAGGCGCACTCAACTCAAAACAGATATTCTCAGAGCATTGCACTCAACGATAGCTGACGGACGGCTATGGCCTTTGTAACAAATTACAATGCGATAATAGCTGTTAAATGTTACGTACAGCGCCTGTAATGTCTCCTTCAACCTGCCTGTCCCCGCAGGTGCTGCTCGTGTTGTTGTTCCCTCTCAACTCCTGCACTCAGCCCTTCTTCTACGCTCTCCTCACCAGGGCCTTCCAGTGGGACGCCCTGGCCATGCTGAGCAGGATAGGGCTGTGGAGGCAGCAAGCACAGCTCTGCTGAAGCCCTGAGGTTGTCAAACACTGCTGTCTATATCACAACAGGACACTATCTCACGTGCAGTAAGGATCCGGACCCCCCATGTAGTGTTAATGTAAGGGCTTCATAAAGCGTCCCAGCACTCTTCCGTCGTGGAAATGTAACCCGCAAAGAATTGAGTCTCTGTTTCAGATGTTTTGAGATTTTAATCGTTCATATGTGTAGTCGGATTTAATCCCTTTCAGGTAGCAGAGGAAATAATGTGACTTAAAGCCATAACATCTCATCCGTCTTGTGATCTGTGTACATCTGAGAGATCTGGCGAGAAGGCAGGATTTGTAATATATTCAGGCCTAAGTGTCTTTGTTTTAGTATAGTTAGTGCAGCTCTGAAGCAGAAAATGCTGTACAATTTCTAGACAATTCTGAATATGATTATTATATATTATTTAGCTCTGCCAGAGCATGTCTGGCTACTTCCATGGGACCCATTACAGTGACAGACCCATACTTGATCTACGCTTTTGTTTACTCTGCATTATCAGTGGAAATGTCAATAGTGATTTTTTTACTTTAGTTTTATTAGAGCAAAAAATTATATTAAATTCCAATCAGCAATTTGAATTACTGTCTTGTACTTACACAAGTACAATACTGGCTAAAATAAGACTGATACAACATATATTTGACCAAGGTCCAAAGACAGTGTATGTCTTTCATCAATGTTTTTTATAAATATAGGAGAGTGGGGCAGGTGGTCACACTTCTCACTGTGGAGAATATTTCTCAGCTTTAGATTGTCATAAAAACCTCATTTCCACATTAATTGAAAGATTCAAGTCAAAATAAACGATTTTTGTTCATGCTCAAAACCAAATGACTCAAGTTAACTATCAAAGGCACTCTGACACACTGTGACAACCAACCCCATGCAGGGTGGTTGTCACTATCTATTTCAATAAGTTTTTTGATCAAAAGAAAAATTTGCAAAAGCATGAACACCACGAGACTGATATAGCCTATATATACTCAATCACATATATTATTGATGGGGTGATAAATAAGTAATAACATGAACACAAATTTAAACATCCAAATGTAATCTTGAATAAAATGTAAGACGTTAATGTGTCCAACAAATGCTAAAATGAAAATGCTGTGACATGAAAATAGTTTGTTTTTCTCATCACCAATAACACATTAACAATAAAGTAAAGTATGTTTTTTCAAATCTTCTATAATAATTATACACACAGAGACACACACACAATTGCATTATTATATTATATAAAACTATTAGGTTATTATATAATATACAATTATATAACATTATTGCAAGACAACCTGCTAACCATACTAACTTATTATGACAACTTCATTGGAATTCTAACTCATGAGCTACCTCAATGTAGTCCAAATTTATTCCAAATTTTTTTTTTGTTTAGGGGTTAAAAACTATAAATGTTTCCTCCTCATCTTTCAGTGTAGTAAGTGAAAACCTTCGGACCAAAGTCGTGGCTGTCAGAACAAGAGGGTGATACGGCGCCCTCTAGTGGAGGAGTTATGATCACTGCAACAACCTGGCCCGGTCTCCCCTATCTTCTTATAATACATCCATAGTTTCCCCTAAACATTACGTAAATGTTATTTCCGTCTAATTTTCAATTAATCAAATGTATTTTACACATACAACTAGCCACAATGTTTTTCATATTTTATGTATTTTTTATTATTTTTATAGATACATGTCGAAAGGTATGAGAGTTAATAACCAGTTTGAATTCTAGTACAATTCAAATTGGCTATTAACTCTCATACAGTACAATTATTAGACCTAAAAATACTTGAATATTACAACAACTAATAACAGAACAAAGGCCACAATCAACACCTTGACGTGATATGATTGGGTTGTGGTATGTTTGGATTCGTTTTTGATCTATATATTAAACCCGAACTATTTAACACGTCTAAACTTTTTCAACTTTTTGTTTTTAAATAGTATGTTTAAATAATGTATTAATTGTATATAACGTTTATTATGCTGTTGTCGATATAGTCGTGCTCTATCAATATAAGCGTCTATGAATATTTTTACGTAGCATTGACATTGAGTCGTACAATAAACTTATATTGGCTGGATTTGGCTTTGATTGGTCTCAGTGGCCCTGTTCACAACTGGCATTAACACTTGTGATCGGACCTCACTTCCCCGCGCAATATGCAAATGAACACCTACATCATTTCCGTTTGCAAAGACCAAATGCGTTGTTGTAGAAGAAGAAATCAAAACAATACAGACGAGGTCCATTCCTTGGCGTGCTCCAGGCAAACCAGGTCGCCTAAGGTTTTTGAAGCACTCGTAATATCTCCATATCCATTTTGCCTGTTGTAGTTGTCGCACTTCGATGGCGCGCAAATGAGTACGTACTTCCGCCTACGCAGAGGACCTTCAATGTGGCCCAGGACAAATTAGTGTACACACAGCTAAAAGACTGTGGCCATATGCGACCCAGACCACCTCCGAATGTGGTCTGAGCGATCTTAATGCATCTTCACACCTGTACTTAGAGCTGTCGACTTGCGATCGGATCACCCAAGAAGCATGGTTATGCCAGGTGTGAACAGGGCCAGTCACTACTAAATCACTTTGGACGTGTCTGCTCAGTTGATATAAATAGCAGCATAATCTACATTCCTTTAAGGTGTTCTTCAGTGTAGCAGTTTCCCCTGCCACATGCCATCCAAGTGGCTTTTCAGGGCTCCTCGATATCAGGACACGGGCAGATGATGATTAAACCGGTTTATTGTAAAGTTTGAGATAGTTTGAACAGGCAGTGCAGGTGTTACGTGCTGACATGCTATCGTTCCTCCTGAGTGTGTGTACTGGTGGACTGGTTTAACCTTTGGGCCTTGATTGGCCAATGCCCCACAGGTGTGCAGCCTCACCCAGCCCCAGAGTCTAATCAGCCTGACTCAGGCCAGGTGAGGCTGCTTAAACCAGCCACCAACCACACACTCCACAATCAGTTTCCCTTATTATTCTGTATTTTATTTAGATTTTTCACATTTGTACAAAAAAATTTGACCAATATGGATGGGTAGAATTAGTAAAAAATATATAACTTGGACCTAGACAATAGAAAACATTTTTATCTATTATCTAACAGTTCAAGTTCAGAGCAGCAAACTTGTCTTGCCATTGCTGTCCATTAGTAGTACAGGTGCACATTGTACATGAAGACCACGTAAAAACTCAAAACAAAGAAACATTTAAGACACAATACATACAGTTTGGACCATAACAGCATAAAGCAATGTTTAGCACTACCAATAAGTCATCTGTTAGAGGGACCGCAAGCCAATCATCCAATCTAATGTTGACCAAACATTAGGCTTACATACTGGAAGCAAATTTAAATTGAAGATTATGTTGATGTGTAGCAGAATAAATTAATACATTCCATACCTTACTTTGTAGGTAAGAGGACCGGTGTGGTGTTGTTCAAGTATGTTACCTAAAGATACTTAACTCATTCACACAATAATAACAGTGTCTTTACTCACACATTCATTATCCAGTTAAACCCACCATGTACCGCTCATTGCTGCTCATCCAACACTGCAATAAGGCCACTTACAATATAGCATGAGTCACGATACTAGCACGAGGGCAACCTGCTGATAGAAAAGTAAAAGAAATGTGTGTATGTAATCTAACATGGCACATAGCTCATTAGATAGGCTGCTAACACACTCTCTTTGTCCCCCACCCCGACTATAATGCCATAGATTAATAATCACTAATCAGTTAGTAATGTACAAAACAGGCAGGCTAAAAGAGCCGTTCGTTTTAGTGATATATGAGACTGTAATCATGCTAAGGAAGAAGCTAGCAACCTCAAAGTGTTGTGAAGGTTAACACCAACGAGCCCCGCCCCTAAGCAGGTTGCTTTCAACTTTGATTCAAAGTGCAAAAAGTTTCCCTGTTTTGCTTCCTCTTTTTTTTTTTTTAAGAAGACACTGCTTTAAGAAGTTCATTCAGTTCATCCATTGGTGCATTTGTCATTGATGTGCACATTCTCCAGGCAGGTCCGCAGGCATGTCCCCCATGTCTGTGATGTCCTCACTCTTTTGCTCTATGGGTACCTGTTAAAAAGAACAAACGTTCGGTTTTGTTTTGAGTTGAGCCCGAAAATTATGCAGTAAATACGTTTCACCACTAGGTGGCAAAGTTTCATTTAAGATAGCCGGCGTGTTTAAAAAACGGATTTATCCCTTCTCAGAGGGATTTTCCTCAAGGTATATTGAATACCAAAAGATTCCTTTTGAATAAATGAATCAATAATGTTTGTTTTATAAGTAATAGAGAAAACTAAAATAAATGAAAGGCCAGAGTAATTGTTAGTATCTTCACCCTTTCCTTTGGTTGAATGTCCAGGGAGGTCATTTTACGTGGGAGACAACTGGTTGACTTATACTGCAGGGAGCTTACAACCACCACCTGTTCTGCCATCTGTTTCCCCTCTCACACAATCTGCCAATCACGCTTGTCCAACACCTGGGGCCCCCTTTACAGTGATTTATCCTAGTTCTTCTCCTACATGGCGCTTTAATTACACTTTTCTTAAAACATTGTTAAAGCACCCAAAACACAAACCGTCTCGCAAACACAAACAAATCTGCTCGGCATAGTTTATTACAATGACGTTTGCTTGTTAAGTACATAATAATTTCATGTATGAAACCAAAAATGTGTTGAAAATAAGCAGCGTTGTTGGAGCCAGCCTAACCAGAATCTTGCATGGCTGACCTATACAAACAAGATATGCATGTAATCAGTGTTTTAGTTAGTGGTAGCTGGTGGTTATCTTGCCTGTCTGCCAGGATAAATAATGTTTGTGGCGTTGCAGATGAACTGTTCAGATGGCTGACTAGAGGCTAATGCCGTGTTTGGACAGGAGCTCACAGACAGAGAAGATTACTGGGGCTAACCAGCGCCCTGTGTGTGTGTGTGTGTGTGTGTGTACACTGACCTGATAGAAGAAGTGGGACTTGTAGCTGATCCACTTCTTCACGTTGGTCCTGTCATCCACGGACAGCGAGCGCACGGTGGTCTTGGAGGCGGCGGCCGCCGGCATGTCGAACTCCACCTCCAGGTGGCGCGCCGAGGCCCGAGGCACCTCCTGGTCGGAGCCCAGCTCCAGGCGACAGAAGAAGGTGTGTGGGTGACCCAGTGCTGGAGGAGGAGGAGGAGGAGAGGACAGGCAAAATGACGCAAAGTTCAAATGTGTTAGTTTCCAAGAGGTAGCATCCCAATAGAGTTTAGGTAGCATCCCAATAGAGTTTAGGTAGCATCCCAATAGGTAGCATGCAAGTTCCACACACACACACACACACACACATATATATATATATATATATATATATATATATATATGGAATACAGCTGATATATTCTGTTCTGTTGTGCCGGCCCTCTGGCTTGGTCTGTCAGGGCGGGCTTGTGTATCTTTAAGCAGGTAGACTACCTGGTGGGCGGGGCTGGAGAGCCATTAGAATGATCCTGGTCGAGCCTTAAAAGGCTCACCAGTCCCTCAGTGGGGGGGCTCCACCTTCTGTCGTTGTTTTGGCTTTGGCTTTCTGTTTCTGGATTTTCCACCACACAACACCCACCTCACGCTACTTCCCATTTCATCCACTCACGTACATTACTAAATGTACTGATGGTCATTGGGTCCACTGGATTACAAATCAAGAGTTTATTTAGTCTTACTCTTAATAATAAATCCTCGATGATTTTCCGTCAGTGATTGCATCAGTGATGTTACACTACAGAAGGGTGTTAACGTTATGCGATCAGCTTGTCGAGAGGTAGAGGAATGTTAGATTTAAACAACAACAACAACGTCAATATAAAGTAGTCAGGAACCATGGAGAGTGAGAGGGAAAGAGGGCACGGCAAGAAATGAGATGAGAGTGAAAAGAAAAAAGCCTAAGTAGGCAGTGCTGGACAGTGAAGTAATAGAAAGGGGGGGGGGGGGGGGGGGGGGGGGGGGGGGGAAAAAAAAGGGGGGGGGGGGGGGGGGGGGGGGGGGGGGGGGGGGGGGGGGGGGGGGGGGGGGGGGGGGGGGGGGGGGGGGGGGGGGGGGGGGGGGGGGGGGGGGGGGTGACTGTGCCTGTTGTATGTTAATGTATTTTGATCACAGCACAAAGAGCACACTCTCAAAATGTAATATACAAGCAACGCCACGGGTCGAATCGATCCACAATCATTAATAGGAAGTCTGACCCTCATGAGTTGATACTGAAGCCTGTCAATCTCTCTCTTTCTCTCTCTCTTGTCTCCCCCCCCCCCCCCCCCCCCCCCCCCCCCTACCCCCCCCCCCCCCCACCCCCCCCCCCCCC
>OOFB01010334.1:15111-25868 GCA_900323305.1 Trachyrincus murrayi | reverse complement strand
TTGTTTTTGTGTGTGTCTCTGTGTGTGTGTGTGTGTGTTTGGTGTGTGTGTGTGTGTGTGTGTGTCTGTGTAGAGTGTGTGTGTGTGTGTGTGTGTGTGTGTGTCTCTGTAGTGTGTTTGTGTGTGTGTCTCTGTAGTGTGTGTGTGTGTGTCTAGAGTGTGTGTGTGTCTCTGTAGTGTGTGTGTATCTCTGTAGTGTGTGTGCGTGTCTGTCTGTGTCTGTGTGTGTGTGTGTGTCTCTGTAGAGTGTGTGTGTGTGTGTGTGTGTCTCTGTAGAGTGTGTGTGTGTGTGTGTGTGTGTGTGTGTGTGTGTGTGTGTGTGTGTGTGCGCGTGTGAGATAGACAGATTACCTACCGCGTATCGGCGGTACCATGCGGCTACCACCACCTGGCTGTGTTTGAGGAGCAGGAAGTGCGTGCGGCACTTCCAGCCGCGGTAGATCTTCTGGATGAGCGCGGCCAGGTTCTCCAGGCAGCCGCGGCGCCGCTCCTCCAGGAAGAAGAGCTGGAGACACAAGGAGCGCTCGGTCAAACAAATGCTTGTTAGCAAATGTCCATATGCTGATCAACCATGCTATTATTGTGGTAAATGTGTCATGATGTTATGAACATCACAGGCAACGTCTAGTCTCGTATCAAAGTCGTATTTTATCGTCCACGGCTGTATCATAAGTCTGCATTTGACAAATGGGATGCTTTTTGGGTTACAGTTAGTATAATCTCGGATCCAGCAGTCCTACGGTGTCATAGCAGACTTCTTGGGGGAGATTGCACAGAGCCAGGGCCGGAAACCGGAAAACTGAAAGGGGCAGAGTTACGCCTTGTTTCCTGTTTTGTTACGGAGATATTCTACCGAAGAAAACTCATTCGTGTGAGTGGATGAAACTTTCAGAAGGGGATTTTAGTAAATGTATTTCTACAGTCGCCAGTCTACACGGTGTTGATTTGAAACCTTTACAGACACTGTTTTACAGTTAACTACTGCTGGCCGAGTTTGTGTTTGCCAATTACGTGCTTGCAGATCCCCGCCTCCAGCAACATGATTGGCCGAAACAAATATGAAGCGAAAGAAAGTGAAACGCCCCGTTCCCACAGATTTGAGTTTTGCCATCAGACTTCTAAAGTCTGATTTGTGAGACTACGGTTAGTACAACAAAGAGACCAATAAGTCTGTGAGGGGCACCACAGATGTAAAGTCATCCATGACTGACACTCCAAACTAGCGGCTGGGGAGACAAACCCTCTTCTCCCCAGACTTCTCCCAGAGCCAACTGGTGCACAGGAAAAATCCGTAAACCTGGCTGAACCAGAAACATTTAATGGAGGCAGGAACTCTTATGAAACTCTGCCACCGGCTGGGAGACGCAGGGCCAACATGGAGTCACGCAAGGGAGATGACAATCGTGAACCTAAATCCCGCCAAACACAAGATCGTGTTTTATGCTTTGGATGGTTCCGTGAGCCCACAGAGAGAAACTTTCTCTAACTTTCTCTCACTTTCCTCCAATGCAGGTTTTAAAAACCAAAATGCTAGCATTGAGATTGTTTCCCATGCTGGATATGTAAGTGCTACCATGTGTTCCCAGAATCTTGTGTTGCTAATTGCTGTGGTGGTGGTGGTAGGGGCTGAGGGGGGTTTTGGACCCTCCTAATTTGACACAGAGCACCAGAGCCGGGTAATTTCAGCCATTAGCCATTTGAAGACGGCCCAACCTTATCCAGGACCCGCATGTTCTACGTGGACGGGATCTAAGGAGTGCTCTGGTTGTATTTGTCTGCGTTCTGCATGCTTTACCGTTCTGGGGTTCCTGATGAAGATCTTTGAGCGTCCATAAGCAAATTCTTCTGTTGAGACCTGGAGATCTGCCATGAGCACCTCCACGCCCTTCCTACGGCGTGCCAAAGAGGTCAAAGAAGTCAGAGAAGCCATACTTTATACAGTAGTCAAAAACAACAGAAAAGCTGTGAGAAGCAGGCTGAGTAACATAAAAACAACCCCCGCACACTAGAGGAGAGGGAGGGAAGTATATGGAGGGTATATATTGCACAATGTGTGGGAGAAAATGACTCCATGACCCCCTAAGGCTTTGTGCATGGAGGCCAAGGGTTTGTTTTCTAGAGTTTAACTACAAGACACCAAATGTTTGGTATCAAAACCGGCAATCAGATAAGACTCGTGCACACACTGGGGGGCTACAGTGAATACAAAACGGCCATGCAAAGACCGTGCCAATACAGTAAGCAGTGAAGAATGGAGAATTAAAGGTCTTTAACATGTGGTGTTTTACATAGATGCTCCCCCCCCCACCGAGATGCACTACGACAGTAGATCTGCTGTATTTCAATAATTTCAGTATTTCCCTCAGAGGAATACTTCAGGAACATTTACTTTTCAGTTGTTCTTGGACACCTTTATTCAGATGAATGAACCACTGATCACTGGTGCTGATTTATCATAGAGCCCTTCTCCAAGGCATTGGCTGGCAAAACAAACATATCTGAAAAAGCCCCAATCAGACATCCTATGCATGTTCAAGGCTAAAGATGATCGGTACCATTAAGATTATAACGATTTGAATGGTTTGGTTTTAATGGCACAATTGTCTTCAAAGGCAATTCAAAGTCAAAGCAATAAGGCTAAGAAAACCCAAGTTCCCCAATGGTGGAGGGCTCTGGTCCTACCTAGTCGGACCGCTCCAGTGGGGCCAGGTCTGCTTGCAGAGCATCTTGTAGCGGTCCAGGCAGGCCTCGTAGGCCTGGCGGAAGGCGTAGCCGGCCCGCCTCACACGCACATTCTCCATCAGGCCCAGGTAGGCCACCTGGTGGCGCACCAGGGACTCCGTGAAGATGTGGGCCGCCTTCTTGTCGTTGGGCTTCACACACCTGTGGCCACAAAAAAAATCAAATGCCATTCCAGGATTGGATTGAAAGTATAACATTTGAGTCATGTGGTTGACGTATATATTGCAAAAAAAGAGCCAAAAACAGGACTGGTTTTTTAGGTGATCCATCAGTCTCTCAAGTCATGTTATATTAAAAGAAAGCATTCATATTTTTGGGAAATTTTGAGGCAACATTCACCATTCAGCTCAGTTATACTACATTATAGGCATAGTAGACATAGCGTATACAACAAGAGACGGGGGATCTCTAACCTGATGTAGTTTGGGTTCTTGGTCTGCAGGTTCCTCATCAGGGTGCCCACCGACGCCTTGAACTGGAAGCCGGCTGTGGGGGGCCTCTTCAGGTTGACCTTGGCCGGGTTGCCCTCGGGGAAGAGCTGCTTGATGAGGCTGTGGTTGGCCTTGTACATGGCCTGGGACAGGTCGCGGTACAGCAGGTCGTTGTTCTTGTCCATGAAGCCCTCGACGCGGTACAGAACCTGGGTGCAGACGGGGCGAACGCGGCCTCCATTATAGAGCATTTGTTCAGCTCAACAATGTGGTGGCCGTATTTTTCCAATTCATCGCTGTGCACACAAGGTCCTTTCATACTGCTCGCGTGATGGCAAAACACACAAGCGTTTTCGGCTGGTCAATTCAATGCTGAATTGCCTAAACCAATATTATATTATAAATATTCTACGAGCTATGCTACAAGCATATGCCACGGTTTCCCAGCCCTATTGGGGGGACTCTTGTACCTTGCCGGCGTAGTGCTGGATGCGGAAGCAGCTATGGGGCAGACTGTGGTCCGTCAGGAACTTTGAGTTCTTGCTGAGGCGGCTCTCAAAGTGCTGGTGCTCTGCGCACACCGTGTTCAGCTTGTCCAGGAAGGTGATGTCCGTGACCGTGCCGGGGCGCAGGCACTCCTCGTCCAGCATGGCCAGGATCCCGTTCTGGTTCTGCTCACCAGTCGAAAACAAAAACCCCCATCAAAAACACAAACTCATTTCTAGGCAAGGCAGCTTTAGTTTTATCGCACATGTAATAGAGGCAATTCTAAGTGCTTTACAAAGTAATACAAATACAATAAAGATGCAAGATTTAGAATTAGAAAGTGCAAAAATACAATTAAAAGATACAAAAGATAAAGGACTATGTTCTCTGTTACAGGGCAGTGCGTTTTAGGTGATGTTTCGGTCGAGTCAAAAAGATCAAAGCCAGCATGGTTGACATGTCAATGTATATCACATAATGTTGCATCTGCATTGCCCTCTCCACTCCGGGAGGATGCAACTTATAATATAAAACACCACGATCATCGTGTTCCGCACCCGTCGTACTTCTATACCATTAGTATGTCAGATTAAAATAAGGCGCACACTCCTAAGAAACGGTGTTGTTAACACACACAAAGAAACCCGAGAAATACTTCCAAGACTTGACTTACGTTTTCAATTAGGTCGCAGATGACGGAATTGTTGAAATACTCAATGTTGGTCCACTCAATGTCCTGTGATTAAAAAGAGAGGGAAAAAGATAAATCCCATGGGTCAAACCCAAGTCGTCTTGCTTCACTTCCACTTCAGCTTCCAATACAGCCACTTAGGGCTTCTCGAAACTAAATGGCCACTTACACAACTAAGGAGCTTAACGGATATCGATCCTAAGTCGCTGGCTAGTTTCTCAGCCATCCAATAGAAATTAAGATAAGATAAGGACAAGGAAAAACACCCTGTATCAGTCCATTTATATATTTTGTTAGCGTTTGGATACATCTCTTTAAAAAGGAACAAAAGTGAATATTAGTGCCACGGTAATGTGTTGCAGGCACAGGGACTGAAGAGTAACTAAACGCGACAATTAAACCACAGGGACAGCAGCGTACCAGGTTATCACAATTAGCGGTTTCTAAATTTGCTCAAATTGTACAAACAACGTCCATTTAGTTTTAGCATTTGGCTAGTTATGGACTAATGAATTTGGCAATTTGGAAAATGATTGCAGTTGGATATTGGCCTGTTGTTTGGCTTTTGTTGGACCCAAACAGGATATCATGATATGACACATATATGATGTAGGCGAAGGGTTCAAAGTATAAGTGGGACAGAAAAAGTGGTATTATTTGCTGTAATTCATATATAAAAGAAGAAAAGTCAAGATTCCAAGAGGAGGGGGCACGAGATGAAGGCGTGACCTAAAGTACAGTGTTTGATTAGTGACTTGAGCATAAGACTTCTGATTGGTCGCTCTTTTTTTGTTGCCCTTTGTCCCGAGCCATGGAATTTTCCCATGCAGTCACACTGGATGGAGGCCAGGGAGTGGAATATCATTGGTGGTGGTGGGGACTTGGAGGAGGAAGAGGAGGGGTGGGTGGGAGAAAGGAGGGGTGGGTAGGAGAGGGGTCAAGGGATCAGCACTCACATACTTGGGAGCATTGAAAGCAAACAGAGCCCTGAAGCCTCTTGGGGATGTGTGTGTGTGTGTGTGTGTGTGTGTGTGTGTGTGTGTGTGTGTGTTACTTTTGCCGGAGTGAAGGATCACATCCGTCCCAGAGTCCATGCAGAGAGACTCTGAGAGGGAGTGATAGAGAGAGCTATAGAAGAGAAGAGAGCAAGGGAGAAAGGGGGGGAGAGAGAGAGAGAGAGAGAGAGAGAGAGAGCAAGCTAGGCGGAGAGTGATGGAGGCAGGCGTGGTGGTGATGGTAGTGGAGGCTACGTGAGGTACCGGAAGCCGCGGCGAGTGACGGGGAGAGGGAGGGTGAGGTGGGGTAACTCAGACGTTGGGGTGAGAGAACCTGACTCCCACCACTATGCATCTATATGCTGCAGACATGTGGAAATGAGGGCCGCCCATGGTTGCTGCCTTGGACACAGTGTGCATGGGCACGGGCACGGGCATGCGTGCGTGAGGGCGCGTGCGTGCATGAGGGCGCGTGCGTGGGAGGGCATGTGCGTGTGAAGGTGCGGGGTGTGGGCGTGTGTGTGTGAGAGGGTATGAGACGGTGTGAGGGGGTATGTGAGGGTGTGAGAGGGTCCTACCTCACGGATGTACTCCTCCTGTTCCTCCCGCAGGGTCAGCTCGATGAAGATCTGCTGCAGCTTCTCGTTGCAGTAGTTGATGATGAACTGCTCAAAGCTGTTGTCCTGCGAGAGGGCAAAACCCCCAGGGGAAGGCCAATTAGTGTCAACCCAGCTCGGGTATAAATCACACACACACACACACACACACACACACACGCACACGCACACGCACACGCACACGCACGCTACAGGTACACTCTGGGATGTGGGTTGGCACCCCAGGAGATGTCATCTCAATGAGTTTTTTTCTCTGGTTAAATAAAGGTTAAATAAAATGGATGAGGATGCTTCCAGAGATGGGGCGTGCTACTCGTAGATGTGCTGCCGTGGAACCCCATCTACAGTTTTCTCCCCCATGTTTTCCAAATATGTTTGGCTACCGTTTCTTCAGTTTGTGTAGAAAACTTTCTTCATTGTCTGTTCTTACTGTAGACCTAGTTTGAGCCTCCCAGATTGTCTATGAACTGTCACTAGAAAACATAAATGGCCCAATACAAAGTAGCTGTGCGAGGGCAAAGTCACCCTGTATCAAATTAAACCAGTAGTACAAGCAAAATATACAGTTAATTAGATAATTATATACTGCTCCATTTCCTTATTACCAATTACAACCAATTAGGAGAATTGTTTTTCAATGGAGACGACATGTGCTGGGTTAGATGACGTTCAGTCAAACAAAACAGATCACTCTTGGGGGTTAGCGGTTCATGTCTAGTCTAGGAGATAAAGAGGCCGAAGGACAACGGTCTGTTTTCCCAGCGCAACACGCAGCCTGAAGGACGCACAGCAACAACACGCCAGCGGCGCGCCACTTTTGGTCTTGCCGTGTGTCCTTCGTATCGGGTTGCCAGGGAAATCAATACGTCGCCTTAAGCCATCTTCAAAAATACAAAAACGACACACGACAGCAAATGAAAGCGCGTCTACTACTAGTTTCCAAGCGGCAGTGTGCGCCGAGGCCGGAACGAGATGGGCTCATTCTGACTCAAACTCCCTGAGCTGGAACGCTCCGTCGGCGCTCTGGGGAGCCAATATATAGGCTGGTATTGTGAGTCGAATGCTAAATTATAAACAAAACAACATCCAAAAAGACTATTAAATTATTTTGAATAGAATAGAGAGAGAAATTGTGAGCCTCGCTTCCGCTCTGGGCCTATTAGATGGCTCAATGTTTTGAATCCAGAAAACTGCAGTTCACCGCATTTAGCTTAAATTCTAAATGCACAAAAAGCTAAAGATGTTTGGCCCTCCCCTAGTCTCGTTCTGTACCGAGCCGTCGTCTTTTCAACCATGCGGCAACACTGTGGCTTGGGTTCCTTTGTTTTTGTATTTTTATTTATATTCTCTGTTCAGTATGAGGAGCGGAATTAGGACTACAGAATGGCCTTGGGATCACAGCATGCAGACTAGGCAGGGCAAAGCTCCCCTCCCCAAGACAGATGGTACTTACTCCGTCCTGGCCCCCCAGACACAACACAACATGACACAACATTCAGAGAGAGAGAGAGAGAGAGAGAGAGAGAGAGAGAGGGGAGGGCTTGGTGGTGAGTGGGGTGAGACACAGTATGAGTATGAGAGCTTGCACTTGGGAGACATGCAACTTGCAAAAATAAGAAAATGTAAAAATAATGACTTGGACATGATTTCCCAAACCTAGAACTCTAGGACATGAGCTCTCGGATGTTTTATAAAAACATGCAAATGGCAGCTCATCCGTCTGTCGCACAGGAAAACCACCTGGAGCGCTCTTCGTTTCCGGGGACAGCGTTTAATATGTTTTTGCTTGTCAGGTGCTGTCTGCTTTGTTACTCGAAAATGAGCAAAAATTGCAGGGGTGGGAAAAAAAACAAAACGCTGCATATTTGGAATATTTCTTCTCACCTCGAATATCTCAAAGCCGTAGATGTCGAGAACACCCATCACCTTGTGGCGGGCTTTGGTCTGGGCCTGAGGAGAAAGGTCAGAGGTCAAGGTGAGCCCCAGGGGAAACCTTGCCTCGTCCACACTGGGCATGGGACAGAGACACAGGAGCCTTACCCCTGAAGCAGCATACGTACCTTAATGCTCCCGTTGATCCTGGTGACCAGCCAGCTGAACAGGCGACTGTAGAGGTTCTTGGCGAGAGCGTCGCGGGCATAGTAGGCCTGCAGAAAGAAATATCATTATCACACAGCTTAAACAAATATATTTCTTTGTGTAACATGCAAGCTCATCTCAGCACAAAACATTAAAAGTCTGAGGAAGACAGCTGATGTTAATACACACTACACTGTCACAAGTCACAGAGATTAGAACCAGAGGTCTGTGATTTCAAACCGAGGAAGTGAAGAGTGTACACAATGTCACCCATTACTCTCCTTCATTTCAAGGGTTGAAGAGACGGTCGTGTCAACACCATTAGTCCAAGCCTCCTAAGGATGGTCATATAGATCTTTAACTGTGTTTGTTGTCCAGTCTTTGTTTTATTGAATCTTTATGAAAACAAACCCAAGCTTTTCAAACCAGATTAACCATTAAAATTGAGGAATCAATAGTGATGTCTTTTTAATATCCTTCTTATAATATTTAGATAAACATTCAAGTTGGAGCATTCAACATACCGTATTTATAACTAGCCATAAAAAGAGTCAAACTATTTCACTCAACTTCAACACACCACCCCTGCTAAAGGGTTTAGGGGTGGCACCGAAGACGGTGCATCACTGGTCCTATCTGCATCATCCCGCCGCAGCCTCCCTGCGAGACGGGAACGAACTCCCCCCAACCACCGAGATGTGACCTACATTAGAATCTGCGTCGCCGCTCCTCAATAACGAAAGCCTTTCCAGGTACGGGCCTACCCCCACGAGTATGTGGGTCGATGGCCACTGGAGCGATTCAGCGGGAAGTAATGTGCCTTCATCTCTTCCTGCGCGATGTGTGTGCATGTGTGAAATGTGTGAGCATTCACTCTCCGGGAAAGCGATGGGAGGTGTGGGGGGGGGGGAGAGGGTGAATTTATGGGTCCAGGGGGGAATTGCAGCCGTGCGTGACCAACCGTAGAAGACTGACCTGGGACACATTGAGGGTGGTGGAGACCTTCTCCATCTTGGCCTCTACGGTGCGGTAGCTGAAGGCGCGCTCCAACACCGTCTGCTCGATCCCCAGCAGCTCACACATCTCCTTCAGGTCTACACACACACACACACACACACACACACACACACACACACACACACACACACACACACACACACACACACACACACACACACACACACACAAAATATGAAAAAGGACGTTTTGAATAGTTTCCAAATAATTGACATCTGCTCATGGTAAAATGCTTCCCGTTAAAAATGCAGAGATTATGTCTTGGTAAATATCGGTCTGCTAGTCCGCTTCTAATCTGATCCAAGGTTTAAAAAAAAAAAAAATAAACAAACACCAGTCCATCTTGTGTCGTCTCGTGAGAGCGCAGGTTACTGGCATGTGTGGGTCGCTCTGGTAAAGGAAATCACATTAGTCACCCCATGTAGAAGTCCAGCTACGCTTCTGGTACATTGTTCTATTTTAACCAAATAGCCAGTTGCTGTTGCAGAGGAAATAAATGTGTTGGAATTTGCTTGCGAAAGCAACTTGCTGTCACGGCGAAGGAAATGCAAATAGCCTAAATTTACCTAATCGCAAACAGGTGTGTGACTAAGGACAACACTTGGACGCCACCAGCTAAAAGTGAGGCTCATAACAAGAGAACTTGTACTGGGACGCAGAGTCACCAATAGGTGGCAGCGTCTCAACAGAAAGCTGACAAAGAGGACATGGAGAGGACTGCTGGTGGTGCGGTGAGGTACATAACAGGAGACATTTAGGCAGAACAGGTGATAACATTGGTAGTGCAGACTATTTGGCCGGGTTTTCTTCAGGAAACAAGCATTGCCAGAAATGTTTGGATGACAACTGGTTCTAAAATTTAAAAAAATGAATCATTTGAAAACATTGCATTCACAGTAGCCTGTCCGTTGTTTGGTTATACGTGTACGTTATTTGTGCCCACCCTGAGCACATATGACGTACACGTATAACCAGTGCGTCCTGGAGCTTTTTTGCCCTCACCGTTCTTGTCTTTCACGCGGCTCTCGTCGAAGCCGTTGCTGCGAGACTCCGGTTTGAACTCGATGTTGCCCAGCTTCAGCACGGCTGCCACGAGCTCCAGCACAGACTGCACCTCGTCCTCCATGAACCCGACTATCTGCATGGCATTCTGGGAAGGAAGAGCGCCACAGCGGTGGAAGACTAAGTAACTGAATGGAAATCATGAGGCGTCAGCGTTTTGACTTTGTTTTGAGTGTTTGTTTGACTTCTGTGCGTTTCTGTTTGACTTTTTCAAAGTTAAGAATAGCCGTGTGTGTGTGCGTCAGTTACACACACACACACGTATGTGAGTTTACATATGACATGGGTAAGAGGGCAGTGCCTTCATACCCTGACTGTGCGGAAGTTGGCTGCGTCATCCAGACCGTTGACGTTGGCTGAATCCAGACTCAGGTAGTTGTATTTGCTAAAGTCTCTGTCGAGCTTCAGTTTTCCTGTGAAGACGTTTCAAAACAGTGCTTACATCTCAAAACAAAATGAAGTTCATGTGTAGGTCACGGCATAGAACACACACACACACACACACACACACACACACACACACACACACACACACACACACACACACACACCTCTCCACTGGAGCCGCTCCATTGGACAAAGACAAAAATGAAAAAGGTCCTTTAAGCTGCTGATGCTCCTAAATCAATATCCCCTA